>JARK01001609.1:43695-55242 GCA_000688135.1 Ancylostoma ceylanicum
AGGGGGGGGGGAACATGGTTGATCCGGAAGTCCGGAAGAAAAGGAGGAAGAGAGGGGGGAGGGAGAGAAAGGATGTAACAGAAACGTCGATGTCGTGCGAAGTTCCACTCTTCCTATACACATGAATCTACAAAGTGAATACCCATTTTCCTTCGCAAAACAATGCTTAAACCCGAGGAGCAGTTATGGGAACCCGCCTGCCATCTACCCCACTCACCGGTCCTTGCTAGGCTTGGCCACAGTTCTTTTCAAGATTTAGGCAAGTTCTCCCTAGGAAAGAATTTTGCTTTAAAACGTTCATTTTTAGGTGATATTGCCTCCAGAAGATCTGGAAGAAACCAGGGAGGCGGAGCTTACCTGCAAAGGGCGGAGCATATCTGTATTAGTCGAGTTACCTAAGTCATTCCTCATCCATACCCGCTGCCACCATCGAGTAGCTTCTCACAAAAGTTTACAGTTCGAAAAAAAAACTTGGCAACATATTTGGCAAACTGACAAACGAGCAAATGAATGAAAGGAATGAATGAATAAAAGAATGAATGAATAAATGAATAAATAAATTTCCCACTCAACTATACGATTCTACTACAAAGCCCCGTAAACCAGCAACCTGACGAAGGCAACTGGCACAAAAAAACCCCCGCAACCGGACAGTATTGGCAGGACAACTTGTCAAATGTGTCAGTTCTCCGTCTGTGACTCCGGAACTATCTACTATATAGTAATGAAATATGTCGCATAGTAGGTGTCTATGCTGTAGATCATTTTGATCGACGAGCACAAAACCAGATTCAAGTTTGCGCTTTCGCTCAGACCAGACCCTATAGGACGCTATAGACAGGTGCAGTTCAGTGCTTCTCGGGACGTCGGCGCTTAAACGACCTCGCGGGGATTCGCGATGACTTCGACCCGGCTCGCGGGCGCAATTGAATTTTGGAAAATTCCGCTGCAGCGATCGGTGGCGCAATGTGTTTGCACGAATGTAAATGAGGCTTTGTCGCCACGCTGCCCTGGCTAATGGAGTCGAAAAAATGACTGCGGTGGGCATGGTCGGCTCGGCTTGCAACGCGTGTTGGCTCGTAAACGTATGGGCTACTCACAAATTTGAGGACAGAGATAGTATACAATCTAACAAACAAAGTGCCGAGAAACTAAGCTTCCAGGAAGAAATTCCAACGTTCGGCCAGCGGTTCCTCAACTGGTCAGAGGCCATTTATTCTCCGAGCCACAGATCACAATCCCCTGAGGAATCGTGGATGACCGCTGGCCACCAAAACAATGGAATCCGTCTGGCATCCCCAAATCCCAGCTTATCCCAGCACTCTAAGCGAATCAGAGGAGAAAAATCAAAGATAATCAAGTAAAGAGCATCGTCACGTATGGGCGATGGTTGTTCCAAGTCATGCAAAACTGAACGGTAATGGAAAAGATTCACAGAATTCCACATTCACTAGCCGCACAATCAAACGAGTTCCTCTATAGCAAAATTTCCGCATGACTTAGCAAGTCTATAGTGAAAGAAATAACAGCAATAGAATAGCTGGGAACCGTTGTAGGAGAAGATAGACAAAAGAAACTATTGAATGAATGAATGAATGAATGAATGAATGAATGAATGAATGAATGAATGAATGAATGAATGAATGAATGAAGACGAATGAATGAATGAATGAATGAATGAATGAATGAATGAATGAATGAATGAATGAATGAATGAATGAATGAATGTGAATGAATGAATGCGTGAATGAATGAATGAATGAATGAATGAATGAATGAATGAATGAATGAATGAATGAATGAATGAATGAATGAATGAATGAATGAATGAATGAATGAATGAATGAATGAATGAATGAATGAATGAATGAATGTGAATGAATGAATGCGTGAATGAATGAATGAATGAATGAATGAATGAATGAATGAATGAATGAATGAATGAACCGAATGAATGAATGAATGAATGAATGAATGAATGAATGAATGGGCGAATGAATGAATGAATGAATGAATGAATGGGCGAATGAATGAATGAATGAATGGGCGAATGAATGAATGAATGGGCGAATGAATGAATGAGTGAATGAATGAATGAATGAATGAATGAATGAATGAATGAATGAATGAATGACCCAAGGATGAATGCAGGCTCGAAACCTCGGAAGTCATGCAAGAAAATGTAACTATGGCCAATAAGAAATTCGAGACGCCTACCCGAGCAATGCTGTCCCAAAATGGCACTCGTCCATGAATAAATGCACTGAGAATTGTCCATGCCATGACGCTGGCACGGCCATTAACGACCCTATGAAGCAACGCGAACTTCGGAGGTCAGAGGTCTTCAAGAGCAACTAAGAATGGTTAGAATTCCGAGCGGTCAGCAAGGCTGCATATGTTAGTTATGGAAATCACATAAATGTTAAACTCCTGCTCGAAAAAAGCATGTAACAACCATGGACGGTCAGATGTCATTGACCAAGCGAATTTCCACAGATTCCTCACGTCAAATCAAGGTTAAGCCCGTGAATCAGGTGTCTCACCACCAACTCTCCCCCTGCCGTCACTTGAAACCTCCGCCTCCACCCTCGCCGCGGTGTCAGGCGTTGTAGCTTGCACTGAAGGTGCAGCACAGAAAGAAAACCGAACGTGCCAAACGCTCGACACCTTACGAAGCTCATCAATCCGTCGATCATTCACCAAGGAACACTCAAAGAAGTGCGACGAATACGGGGACGCTATTGGTTGGCGTCTGTTCGCAATGCAGTTGCATTTGTCAAAAAATGTGGAACGTCAAATGGTCATAATTGACAAATTCAGAATGGATGCGGCAGAGCAGTCGCTTAACTAGGAAAATGCAGTGGTAGCAACCCCTTTGAGAGTGGCAGTTCCTTACTTTGCCCCTCGTTTTTGGGATTTTTATACGAAAAAGACCTTAAGGGCATGTGCGTATCACTGAGATTACCTGGGGCAAACGTGTTGGCGCCCACGCTAAAGACGGATAAAGTTGTGGAGCGCTAACATGTTTACCCTGGGTAATCTCAATGATGCATGCAACCCCAAAATGGTACACATAACTGCTATGTAGTGCAGGAAGAAACTCGTTCCGAGTCTCTTTTGTGGGGAATTCAGGTAAGACATCTGTAACAAGAAGGCACTAGGTGCCAAGGATCAATATCAGAATTTGCACAGCACTGTAGCAGATGTCTCCTGTGAAATCCCAATTCCTCCGCAAAAGAAGCGGCTCTTTTTTTTTTGCATTCCTATGAGAGATCAAATGTGCTATCATGACTAGTGTCTCCTAAAGATTGTTTTGATTCCAACTCCAGAAAATTTAAAACAATCCCTTCATAGGCGTCAGATTTAAGGCGAAATCGCATCGAATTTTTCACTTTTGAACTGACACATAGGTCGTGCTGCATTGAAAGTGCCGTTCGTATACCATCATTCCATGAAAATCACTGCAACACCACTCTGTGTAGCTGAGCAAGTTGAGTCGTACGTCACCGTGTCCATTATGTATCATCAAACTAACGATGTGCCAACTTACACACTTCAGAAAACAAGCTGCAAAGCGGAAAAGCGTCGCTTTAGCACTATTTTTATGGGAGTGTATGGACACCTATGCGTCAAAACAAATTACAGATCATTTTGACTTGACAAACGGTCTTGAGTCGGGTGTAAGTTGGCGCTACGTTGAATTTTCCATCATAAGAGGCGCCTGCTTAGAGACCCCTTACTTCTATAAATACTAATAATTGGGTGGGTACTATCTCCATTGAATTATAGTAATTCTGTTGCATAGTACCTCTAATCTGCTCCAAAATAGACAACTGAGGGTGGGATAAACCTAGGAGCTAACTCCTTACCCTACATCATTGACTGGGTAATTCTTGGATTACATTACCTTTACTTGTTACCACAAGTACAACGATAAATAGGATCTCACATACAGCACCAATAGAGCATCAATATATAATATAAGCCATACCTATGTGCAACAGAATCATAAACGAGAATATAGAGGTAGACTCAGAAATTTTAAGAAATCGTGAGAATCAGTGTTTAAGAAACATATGTACAAACTCGAAAGTACTCAAAATAAAATAAAATACGATGTGCTAATAAAAATTATCTACCAGGATGTGAGGAGAACTGTATGGAAGTTCAAAAAGCAAGGTTTATTGAAACACGAAAGAACATATAGAAACGAATGGGAACATCTGGAAAAGTGGTGTGAATGAGCCGAAAGTCGAAAAAGATGCAAACATAAACACAGATTGAACATTGATTTCTGATTGCGGTTAGGAAGCAGCTGAAACAGAAAGAAAAAAGTATATGGGCAGACAGACAAACAGAAGCATACACATACAAACAGGTAGACAGACAAATAGGCAGACAGACAGATAGACAAACAGACAGACAGGCAGACAAACAGACGGACAGACAGACAGACAGATAGACAAGACAGAAAGACAGACAAATAGATAGACGAACAGACAACCAAACAGGCAGACAAGACAGGCAGGCAGACAGTTAGACAGACAGACAGACAGACAGACAGACAGACAGACAGACAGACAGACAGACAGATAGACAAGGACAGACAGATAGACAAGGACAGACAGATAGACAAGGACAGACGGACAGACAGACAGATAGACAAGACAGACAGACAGACAGACAAATAGATAGACGAACAGACAACCAAACAGGCAGACCAGACAGGCAGGCAGACAGTTAGACAGACAGACAGACAGACAGACAGACAGACAGACAGACAGACAGATAGACAGACAGATAGACAAGGACAGACAGATAGACAAGGACAGACAGATAGACAAGGACAGACGGACGGACAGACAGACAGACAGACAGACAGACAAATAGATAGACGAACAGACAACCAAACAGGCAGACCAGACAGGCAGGCAGACAGTTAGACAGACAGACAGACAGACAGACAGACAGACAGACAGACAGACAGATAGATAGACAAGGACAGACAGATAGACAAGGACAGACGGACAGACAGACAGATAGACAAATAGATAGACGAACAGACAACCAAACAGGCAGACAAGACAGGCAGGCAGACAATTAGACAGACAGACAGAGACAGACAGACCATAAAGACAGACAGACAGACAGATGGCTGGACGGAAGGGCAGACACATAAACAAAGTACAAATTGATAACAATAAAGACAGACAAACAGAGCAACGAAACAAGTGACAAACGGACAGAGATACACATACAGAAACAGATGACAGACAGACAAACGACATATAGGATGGGAGAGAGGCACAGATGAACAGACAGTCGACATCTCACAGACATGCACAGCTGGGAAATCCCAGAGAAATCCGTGAGAAAAGGAATTAAATCACAGAGAGCCCACTTAAGAGCAAGTATGGCCGTCTAGTTACTACTGCGATAAAAGTACAGCTTTAGTATACAGAAGGATAAAAGGGCAGAGAAACAAGCAGAAAATACATAAGCACAGAATTGTCCTGAAATTGTCTACTCCGCCCTTTACAGGTGTATGTGAAATCTCCCAATGAAAATGTGAGCAATTTCTTCACATAGACATAGTGCTGAGTATTTCCATGAGAAATCCAGCGGATTTAACAAGCCTATAATCTCATGTAGCTGTTACCTATGTCAAGGCACCGCCTATTACACTACGCTGAACTCGCCATGGTTTCCCCAAGAGATGGAAATTTGAGAAGTGTTTACCTGACAGAGGCACATAATTCAACAGCACGTCCTCAATCGGTGAACAGGATTAAAGTCGAAAAATTCCTCAAAAAGCATGGAAGTTCAATATTTAGCTGGAACTCTTAGTTGAGAGAGGCGCTTCCTACACCACTAACCAAGGGCATAATGACCCCATAGAACCTAAAAAAGCCCTAGGAAAACCCTCCAAAGGGGCGCTCCAGAATCACCCCAGGATCAAATCAAGTAGTACAGAGTTGAGACGTAACTTGGATAATGGGATAGTCGATATTGTGACGCGGCAATGGGAAGAGTTGGCGGGAACAGTTGTTCCTCGCCTCCTATCACCGTGAAAAGAGCGCCACAGGCAGCAGCAGCGGCGGCGCCAGAATCGAGTCCGGATAGCACCTGGCATACGCTCTTCACTCACTCACTCACCTAGCGCAACCACACCCAACATCGAAACATCTCCGGATCGGAGGGAGTAACATGGCTGGGGACCATCCCGCATGGTGGATCCGTATTCACGAATGTACCCGTGAAAGTTGTGATTTACCCGCTCTTCCAAAGTAGACGAGTTCTCAATATGAAAATGGGTATACTATACTGAGGCCGTACGCCTCATTAGGATTACCTAGAGTAAACGTGTTAACAACACTCAAACTTACCCATTTTTAGTACGGGTGTCGGCACGTTCACCCTGGGTAAGCGCAACCATGGATCAAAGCAGATGCCACGTACAGGTAAAAAAAGGTCGATGAATGCCGGGTAGGAGCCGAATTTGGGTGTGTTAACACGCTTACCATGGGTATTCTCAGTGATACATCCGGTCCCAGGTGTAAGGAACCAGACTTTGCGGATTATTGTATATCCTTGAATATTTCCATGCCCAAAACATGATTTATTTGGTGCGGGGCGCTCGATTCTCGGTGTTGAAAGTTTCAACTTGAAACAAACAAAAGCAAACTCGGGTAAGTTAACAAGTTTGCCAAAGGGTAATCCCGATGAGGCATCCAGCCATTGGATTGGCTGACAGGTCTTACTCAGTGGTTACATATGGCTGTAAAGGTAGCAAGATATAGCAGTTTGGTCAAGAAAGTTATCCAGTATTGGAGAGCGAGTAGCTCAGCACCTTCTCGGGGACGTTCGTAAATGCGGGCACAAGTGTTGCAGAGCTTTAGAACCCTATCCAGTTCAATAATTTGGATTTCCTGACTACTTGTTTTCAAAAACGGGGAATGTAATCGAAAAGAACCAGCGTCAAGCTGTGGGTAAGTTCCCCCTTTTCCAGCTGGATGATACAGGTTCTAATTGGTTGATTAAATCGAACTAACGATAAGTTCAACACCGTCAACTCCAAAAATAATGCTCACTATTATAGTTGCACTCCAAGAGTCACACGCGCCACTGAGATTACCCAGGGTAAGCGTGTTAACACCACACAAATTTCACCATCGTTAACAGGCACCAACACCTTTACCCTGGGTAATCCCGATGATTACTTAAATGCGAGGGAAATCCGGGTTAGTGGTAGACCTGGCTCACGTCCAGCACTAGAAAAAAGATGGCTACGCGTCAAATAAACCATTGGTTGTGCATCCACATTAGGTATGTGGAATAACCACGGCGGTTAAAGTTCAAAACACTCATGTACTCTACACAGTTACGCTCCACCGCAGCGTTGAAACAATGTTGTGTTCGTGAATTTCCAGAATGAAAACCTGTCTGGAACTGATGGTGTTTGCTCAGCAGAAAACGTGAAACATGTCCTAATCTATCTTCACTAGAATTCTCTCAGAAGGACGTGGCTAAGCAGATAGATATCTCCCCGAGGGATGCTTTTTGTACGAAAGTTTCCATAATTCAATGATGGAACGGCAAGTGCAACTCGAATCATAAGTGGCTGTCCTCTTTCCTGTACATTCTATTTATCATATCTCGCTGTTTTCCTAACAACTATTGTGGTTAGTGGGGGCCACGGTGCTGTTACTCTCCGCACCTAGTGGGGGTCGAGTCGCCAAATTTCGCTAGTCTTAAATGAGATGAAAGAAATAACCAGAGGTAAGAATGATGAGAAACATCCTTATACAGAATTTTACGCCGCATCAATACAGAAATGTACTTCCCGTTGCTGCAGTGGACGGTGAAATTTTAAGATATTCAAGAAACTGCGTTCTAATGAACACTCTTAAATGAATGGTTCAGTCAATTATAGTGCATTTTATTCGACTTTCTGCTTAACTTGACTGTAGCTTGGGCCGTTCCAGTGCTTTAAATAAATAAAATGATATTCAAAAAAATAAGAACAAGAATCCATAGTGAGATAGGAAAAGTGATGAATACCGAGAAAGCTTACAAAGGCGCGTGATATGCAGAGCTCAGTCCGACCTTCAGGTATTCGCCAAGAGAACTCAAAAAAAAAAACAACTCAAAAGCAGCTTCAACGTAGGACCAAATGTACAGTATCTACAAAAGTCTTGTTTATAAACGTGACATATGGTGTGCTGCTGTGCTGATATTGGAAGAGATCGGCCGTCAGCGTTTTTTTTTTCAAAAGTAGTAGAGTACGTTATGGATAAAAAATTGGAATTTCGATGAGGAAGAAATTTTTTAAAGGCAGCACCAGCAGAAATCCTCGACCCGGAGCTGAAGCATGGGTGGTAAAGTAGAGAGTGAGCACATCACAAATGTGAGAAGAACATAAGGAACGGTGACCTACCTGCAGAGAAACCAGGATCGCGGCCACGGCCACGGCGGGTTTTCAACGAAACGACGCGCCAGCCAACGCCATCGGCGTGGGTGGTCTGGCGCATTGAATGCGTGCTATGCGTACCATTCGCAGGCTTTCGTGGCGGGACACACGCGCACCCCACAGCGGAGCACTCGTCCGCGCCTTCGACACATCGAAAAGACGCATTCATTTCTTGCATTTCTCGCGTCTTTCACGCAGTTTCACTCCTGCCTATGAGTCTACCGTCCCCAAAAACCCCGAAATTCGGGAAAATCGCCGATGCAAGGATTTCCACGGGTGCTGCCTTTAATGGCGTGTCTAAATTCAATAAAGGCAAACAGCATAATTTATCACAGCTAATGAAGAAATTGCCCGACCCTTATCCTATCATCCAATTTTTTCTTCTCTTCTGGATCTGATGTTCTTTTTTTGGCAAATTTGTATGCAATAATATGTAGTTTATTTGATCTGTTCCTGTTTTCACCTAGTTCTGTTTCTGACATTGTCATGCACGCCTATGCGCGTATTCAATGAATAAATAAGCAAATAAATAAATAAATAAATAAATATACAGATGAATAAATAAATTAAGAACTATGAACAGCGTTTCATTCGAAGTCATCTTTGATTCAATCAAACACATCTTTAGCCATGTATGCTGTCCTACTGGGAGCTTAAATAAATAAATGCAGCATACCTACGGAGTTGAACCGTAAGGTCGCGATAGTTAAGCAGAAAATGGGCGTGGCTTAACTGCAATGTGGCAACATTGAGAAGCAAATGGAAAATGGAAGTGTACAGATTGACTTATTGTTGTATTAGCTAGACCATTATCTAGGTGTTATCATCCTAAGCGTAAATTCAGTTCAAAACCTTGCGGCCATCCGTTTAATGACCCTGTAAGCAACATCACCGTTTATTACAAGGCCGTAATACATGCATGCAGATATTGTCCTCAGAAAATGTCAATTTCGTCCTCATATACAACTGCTCTTCTCCTCATTCAAATGTGATGTGCCAAGCTTTGGCCAAATTCCAGGATTCGACACCAGATACGAGCTCCAGCACCGCACATTTCCCAGGAATCTTGGGTCGTGCCTCCAGTGGTGGTGGTGGCAGGTTCTCAAACCTGGCCAGCTAGAAGTCCACTAAAAGGATGGATTACAATCCAAAACAGTCTCCATGAACAGATATTACCATTAGAACTAGTTCATGTGAATTTTAAACATCTCCCAACTTTTCCAGTGATGAGCACGTCAAAAGTGCGCGAGACGATGACTGGTGAGTGAGGTCGTCAGTGTGTGAGGTAGCATGTGGCCGGATTGCGTCATGAAACGTCGCATAAACAAGTGTTCAGCTTCCAGTCAAGGTTTGATGTAAAGTTTCCAAACATCTGCATCAAGTGGTAGAAGTACCGAGTATCCACGGAGTCCATAGATTTTTATGATTGCTAAACCTTTAATCGACTCTCACAGAGTTCAGCACTGAGCCTCCCCATCACATTGTCACAAGGAAAGCTCACATAAGAAAAATGTTCTAGCTGAACTTTGATTAGGTTTCGATGTATCGCAGTGCAACAAAGATAAATGGGCGGATTGTGTCGACGATATCCATCAGTCTGGCAAAAATTCGCGCTGAACCACAGGGAGCACTCAATAGATGGCTCAAAAACTGAAGTACCAGCGAAGATTGTTGGAAAAAAAATTGACATCGCAAACTAGAAGCAGAACCGGAAAGCATGCCAACTACTTCTGTCAGTGGGAAAAGATGAAAGAAATGCCAAAGCTATGTCTGTTGCAACGTAAGAGTTTTCTTAAGCAGGGTGGTGGAAGGAAGAAGTAAAACTGGTGTATGGACCGTTATGTTTAATGTAAGACGAGAAAAGGTGCTGAAAAAGAAAGGGGGTGGCATGAGGGTTCCTAAAACCCAAAAAATTTCAGGAAATAGGGGAGAGTTTGTAATGAGCAACTACAATAATGATGAAAGTCGTGAATCTAATCTTTGAATGTTCAAAAAAAACTGTAATTTTGTTCGATAGCTGTTTCGGTCGAAGTTGAGAAGTGAGGGTATCAACAATGAACCTATTCAAATCCTCAAATGTAATCTTAACAACTCAAACCAGAACTGAAATGTAGCAAAGCTTTGGCTTCCAGAAAAGCATCCGTTTAGTCGGGAGCACTAAGCCGACAAAACCTAGGGAACCGCAAACGATATAAAATAAGGTGATGATACTGGGAACATGAGAACTATGAGAACTTCGAATTGCAGAAAACCTTCCTATTGTATCGAAATACAAAGAAAGGGAGAGTGAAAGAGGAGCGAGAGAGAGGGAGATAGAGTTAGAGAGAGAAAGAGGAAGGGAAAGAGAAAGAGATAGAGAAAGAGAGAGAGGGAGTGAGAGAGAGAAAGAGAGAGGAGGAGAGAGCCGCCTCGACACCAACATCCGTGAAATGCGGGCAAACCTGATAGCACTTAGCGAAATAAAAGCAGGAGAACAGTCCTTAGCATGTTTGCAATGATGCACTTGCTGCACTACTTATCACTAGTGGTCAGACATCACTTCGCTCCTCTATGAGGTAGAAAAGTCATTCCATTGATGTTATAAGAAGGACTACAAGTTGTCAGTGGCAAGTTTTAGTCAAAAAAAGTTGCATGGACAATTCTTTGCACCCTTCTATTCTACCTAGTCTTCTAGCACATCCAAAACCTACAGGAAGAGTAGGTCCCAATTTTCTGCTAAGCATTGACAAATTTCACGAGGGAACTATTTTTCGGTAAGAACAAATGCTTTTGGTGAATTTTAATACCCTTAAATAGGCATCTTTTCCAGAATTGGCATAGTTGAAGGAGAGAAGAATCGGAGTCCAGTGTAACAACTGGAATAAGGTCGGACATGGCTCTTTTACCTTTAGCAGAGGTGGGGAAGTTTTTTTTTGCAGATAATAGGTAAAGCATAGGCAAGAGGAGCGCGTACACTCTATGAAAAATCCACGAATAAGAACTCGTTAGAAAGAGCTAATGGAAGTTCTCGACATTATTAAAGTTGGCATGAGTTTGAGTTATAGGTCCAATGATTCTTAGGAATGGCAGGACCCACC
>JARK01001609.1:55422-71608 GCA_000688135.1 Ancylostoma ceylanicum
CCCCAAGTTTCGCTCCCTTGTTATTACTGGCTGTGAACTACAGAAAAATATGTAGCGACTCTGGAAAATAGCCAGTTTTACGTATCCGGCATTCCTAGAAAAACAGTAACATGGGAAACAATTTTTTTACTGCAGTAACAGCCAGTGAGAACGCAGGTAACTAGTCTAGCCCTGTAAATAGCCTGCAAAACGTTTAATAACCGCTGCAGTTGGAAAGGCAACCCTAAAATGCGACGGCTGAGGTCAAGAGGTGGCGGCGACATGTGCGCCTTCCTCAAAATTCAATAGAAATTGAATTTCAACGAAACTACAAAACCAGTAACCTTGCAAAATCGTGCAACTCATTCATCGCGTCATGCCGCTCTTCTAGTGACTCATCAAAACCTCATCGGACGATATGACGTGATGTCTATTGACTGCTTGCAAAGCTACTACAAAATACAACCAACGAATGCACGAATCAATGCGATACCAAGAGTTATGAGACGCGTGAATTCACAGCCGTGAAGATGAACAATTTCGAGGTAAGAAGACCGATAATCGGGAGTTTTTCTAGAGGGCGGTCGTGTCGACAGGAAGGCGATGTTGGGGCAAGATTAGCCGAACTAACACGATCTTATCGCTACGATGGCCGCAAAAACGTACACATCTGATGGTAGGCAGATTGAAATTCTTTCACGGGGCAGAGCTCAAAAGTTACGCAAGAAAGTACTGCGTTTTGGAAGTCGGAGGGGAGAGGGGAGTGAAAAGACAGGAAGAGACAAGGGAAAAAAGGCAGAGCAGGGATCTGAAGCAAGGTAATCACAATGAGAAGATTCAAAAGTACCTGCAAATAATTTCCGAACGGAAAACTGATATGAGAGAAGAGACAATGATTGACACTGAATAGCGTATAACAGGACGTAAATGACGATAACTCTGTGGATACTTGAAGAAGATTAAGGAAAACACTACGGAGTTCACTTCGACAGTGAGACAATAGTAAACAACTTGAGGAATCATGTAACAGATTCAAAAATAATATATTGCTCCACCAAAGCAATTAAACAGGCTGCAACGTTAGCATACCCATACTATGAACACGCAATGGGTTCGTAACTAGGGCAATGGCAGAGCGCAGCACTAGTTTGATGCAGCCAAGCAGTATTCGCAGGCAGTATTTACTTAGTAGAGATTTATTTATTTATTTATTTACTTATTTATTATTTATTCAAAGAGATCAACCATATCAATTGGGAATCCATAGACCCAACAATATCCCAAACCATCCTGGACCATGAGCCGTATCCAATATATTTGACCGTGGGAGGGAAAACACAGTGGGTATATGCCCGTTCCCACTGGCTTTTACCCACTCTGCCATCCAATATAACTCATCCATCTACGTGTTCATTTCTTGGCGTAAGTGCAGTGTCTTGGCCAGAGTTAACAAAACGAAGATGGAGTAGATCATGGGTCGTTATCGAGTACAAATCTACCGGATAAAGATAGCCTGAAGTGAAACAAGTGGATTCGCATAAGCCTGAAGTGAAATGATTCGCATACCCACGGTTTTTATTGGATAGCAGATTCTCGAATCCACTGTAACATATCCGCTACAGCGTGTTTATCTGACTGGATAAAGTATATTGAATACGGGCAATGTACTTTACCCAGTTGGATAAAAACACTCTGACGGATACTTTGGTGTTGTTTGGATATCCTCTTATCCAATAAACAATTATGTGAGGTCAAGCGTATCCACTTGTACCAATTCAGGACACATTTATCCAATTGGTAACGATCCATTACTTTCCCAATCATAGATTCACTTTATCGGTCCTCAGTGTACCGCATTTGCTTTAAGGCACGAACAGTATATGGACAGATAAATTGTATTGGATAGCACTCTGGACAAACACCAGTGGAAACGAATATACACCCACTGTAGTCCCTCTTCCTTCACGGCAAAATATGCAAATTGGATATGGGCCTTGGATTTTTTTAATCCCTCTCACACCTTTTTTTAATGAACACAGCTAGTAGAAAACTGATTTACTGAGGGCTGGCCATTAACGATTGGAGTTGTAGTTTTTTGAAAATTAAGAAAAATCTACAGGAACAAAGAAATTTCATTGACTTTAATTCATTTTCACCTAAGTTTATTTTTACAACCAACAAGCCTACAAACCCTTATTACTTGGAGCTTGGGGAGCAAATACATCCTTCCCTCAAACTGGGAAAATTCCAGGATTTCCTCCAAGGTACTGCAGAAATGGCGCGCATGTCTCTCATGCCACACATTATTATACATTGAATCATCAATAACAATAAAAATTAACATTGCTTTAACGACTCAAATGCGATTACCATCATTACGTCATAACCTTTTAGGTAGTAAATGTGGTTGGACTTCTCGCATTACTCCTCAGTTTGTTAAATACTGCGTCTCGAGTGATTTGGAACACTACACCACAGACTAATCAAAACTGTTCGCTCTCAGAGCCTGGCAACGATCCAAATACAGTGAAAATGATTTATGGAACAAGAGAAAAACATATGATAAGTACTGGCAGCACTGACTGATATAGTGGTATTGTTGATGTGGTAGTAATCAGATCAGACCAACGACCAGAAACTCGTCGGAACATGGAGCGCTATAGAACCTTTTTCAGATCACAATGTTTTTTATTGTTCGTTGGAGAGCATTCAAGAAATACTCTCTAAAGCTCAAGTACTCTCACATACGGCCACTGCTAGACATATAAAGAGCTGAGGGAGACTTAGGATTGCATTAGATGCCTGGCTCAGAAATAACTTCACCTCCGAAAGTTTCCCATCCTCCAGGGCATGGACGAGAATATCCAGGGCAGATGTGTTGGGAATTGTGCTATCGATGGTTAATTCTAGGGTTGTTAAAACGCTTACCTTGAGTAACTCCAATGATGCATGCGGCCCTAATAGTACAAGGGTGAACGAGAAAAAAAGTTTACCTCGATCTTGCGACAAATTAGAAATTCTGGGCAGAATCGGGAGCTCAATACCTCGTACTGCCACTTCATGGGATTCTTTCCACGTTAAAGGCTGTGCCTCACCTCTGAACCATTTTCGTTGTTTGTATAGAGAAACAATCATCAAGAGACATTCGTCACAATAGCGTATATGATTCATTGCAAAAATGCAGAGAGAATGCTGTTTTTGTGACCATTCATTTGCGAGGAATTCGGAATTCCCAGTGAGACATTTGCACTGGGAAGCGATAGATGCCAACTACTGACTATCTGCTGGACCAGCTCCAATGTTTTAAGTGATTTTAAGCGTCCTTGTTATCGAGTTCACATAAGGATAACTGCTTTTTCGCTGATGAATTCCGTCACTGCTCAGTTGGTCAGATGAAGTTAAGGATCAAGATCTATGATCTAAACATTACTAGAACATTTGAACAAAAAATACTATACACTAAAAATGTTAGAAAAGAGATCAAAATGTGAAAGAGAAATCTGGAGACCGCGGTAGGTGTAAATCAAAAACTCTCTATCCACAAGAATTCCGCAAAAAAAAACCTAGCTTCAAAAGGCATTGTGATGAAGCAGAAAAGAGCAAAAAAATTGAGTTTTGGCTGACTCCATAGTTTTAAAATAAAACTTCATTTTTACTATGCACTATATAGAACACCAAATTTTTTGCTTTGTAGTAGAGAAGAAAATCAAAAGAAGCACTTATACACGGAAACGATTTGAATAAGACCCATCCAACAGCAATGAAACTAATATTTCTCCAATCATTTCGTGATATTTCTTTGATAAATATGTGCTTGTCATTATAGATTCGTCTTTTTGTGAAAAAAAAAACAATGAACAACTGCAGGAAGAATCTACAGCGTTTAGGGCCATGGATGATCCTTCAGTGCCAATGAATCCACGGTAATCTACGCCCTTCAGGAAGTGTACGAGAATAAATAACCGTGAATTTTCATGAACAGGAAATAAACTTCAGAAATAAGCAGAAAACGGTGCGCTGGCAAGGTTAGGTTACTACTGTCCAGTGGGAAGAACCTGGGTTAGCACCATCAACGCTTCTGTTCGCTGCAAATAATCACAGAGATCCTTGTTTTCTACGGATAAAATGAGTTTAAGGACAAAACACCTAGTAGCAATTCCCATTTACACTAAAGTGGATACTTGTTACCAACCACAACAAGTTGCTTACAAGCACGGTTCTTACGTAGGTTTCGAAGAAACCCTTGGCATGACTTCCTCACAGATTCCGCAAGTACTCAACGTTTGAACCAGCGCTTACTTCAGATTCGAAAGCTTCTAATAGAGAGGCCTGTTTCGCTGATCAGATTAGGAACTCGCGAAGTTTTCCGCGACTTCGTAAAGATCTTAATGCTTCCTGTGGGGAAGAGGTCGCTCAGCTTGTCGGAAGTGCCAGAAAGTAAAGCAAACATACTCTAAGAAATGGAGGATTAGAAACATGAACCAATAGATGATTAAGACATGAACTGAAAAATAAAGAAAAGAAGAAAACAAGGAATTTTATTGAGAACGGGCTCAGAATTTCGTTTGTATGATTCTAGAGAGATTTGACCGGGAAGTTCGCTTATCTAATCGCTCATTTGAGGATCATTGGAGGTTCATGGCGATTTGCCAAAATGCATGAAGTCCTAAAAACCACTGAGATCAACACTAAGCTCGACCTTGATAACACGAGTGGGCAATTCAAATCATGAATCGTAAAATCTCCCTTTGGAAATTGCGCTAGCCATCAAACCATTTGTTCACATGCGGTGGTTATGCGCGTGCGAAAAGAAACACAAAGCAAAAAAAAAACAATAAAACTAGTACATTATGCGACATTTTCGCATCAATATTACATGCGCAAGAGTAAAAAAAAGAAGTACCAATTATAAGAATGAGTAAAAAGAAGGAGACGCAGAATGTGCTTTAGAATTTTGTTTATCATAACTCTTGTTTCCTAAAGGATATGGTGGTGTCGAGAAATACAGAGATAGAAGGCTTTAATGGCTTAGGGCAAGAATCGAACCATGACCGTACGTTTGAAAGCTGAACCTTTTGTCGATGCATAACTTGCCATCCAGAAAGGATTATTGCAAAATTCAAGAAGGTGGGAAGGCAGGAAAGAACAGTTGGAAGAAAAAAGGCAGGAAAAACAGTTGCACAATTGGCAGGCGATGATAATAGGACAATACCAGAATGGTGTGCTCTGTGCTTCTACTATGTACATGAATTCAATAATTTCCACAATAATTTATTCGAATCGCAGAGGAAACTCCAATAGTCTTTCGTATCCACAATTAGCAACGTTCAGGAGCACCACTTACCCAAAGAAAGCTAATTTGAAGACAAAAATGTCCATATGCCACCGAATGGCAGCGAAAAACAAATATGTAGCATGGTCGTCGAGCCAAGGCGAAACCCGAATAGGATGACTTGTTAACGAATGTGTTCAAGAGGTTTATGCGTGAAGTGGTTACATTCAAGTGGTCTACGGATAGGAATGAAACATGCAGTCAAGTGCAATAAGGTTACCCAGCGTGAGAAGACCAACTTTCCA
Source organism: Ancylostoma ceylanicum (assembly GCA_000688135.1). NCBI lineage: Eukaryota > Metazoa > Nematoda > Chromadorea > Rhabditida > Ancylostomatidae > Ancylostoma > Ancylostoma ceylanicum. Next base: position 60,979 of record JARK01001609.1, read on the forward strand.
GAGTTACAGCTCTAGGAATACGGATTCTAGAAGTTTGAGCAGCAGTAACTGAATATAAGACAGATTTATTAGCCAGACTCTCTATAAAACGACCATTGTCCTTGAATATCAGCACCAACTGGAAAAAGCTAACTTACACATACCAAGAACAACTATGGGAGATATAAGAATATAGAGGTAGAAAAAAGAGATAAAAAGAGATGAAAAGGCTGTTTTTAAAGTTGCGTCTCCTCTTCTGAATTGTATGTAAAATTATTTTTCAACAAGGATAGACCAGTTAGGCGAGTTGCAGAGAACTATTGAGATGAGTCAAGCACGTAGTTCGTAAAAAAGGAGAGTCAAGCATCGACTGCATTTGCCTCAGCAAACGCTCATTTTCGTTCTTTTTCTCAGGAGAAGAAAAATGATAATGACAATAATGATAAGTTACAATGACGATAATTTAAGAGACAAGTACTGACAAGGAGATATAGAGGGATATAGGCATTTGCAATATGAAAAAGATGATCGAGAAGAGGTAGACCATTGGTATGAGGCTTGGTAGAACATGTTGCACCAGCCGGAACAGCGAGCTTACTCACCAAAGGCAACTTCTTCTTGACAGATATGTACTAATAGGAATAGAGTATTAGTGGAAGATGTGGTAATTTTCTTCGAGGATTATGCCTGGCAGAATAAACCTCTTGAAACAAATGTGTCTTCACACTTTCAATGATGTTTACGGATAAAAACATATGGCGGGAAAAACGAGATACCAAATGATGCGAATTTCTCAGCATTGCTGTAGCTCCGCGCTGATGTAAACATCAAACAGAGTTAATGAGTAAAGTATTTTAAACATAGGAATAATTATAGTTTCAGAAAATTAGGTAATAGTTCCAAAAAATATCTCAAAAATGGACAAAGATAAGAAAGCGGGAAATGGAAAAGCTCCTACAAAGGAAAAAACCCCAAAGCTGTCAGGAACAGCAAAAGAAAACATAGATGCCAACAGACACAGTATCATAGTTTTCAAGAAAGGCAGAAAACATTGTTCTGAGAAAAAAAAACGGTCTATTCACAGCCTCAAAACATTCCTTTCCGATCATTCATCGACAATACAATACTTTCCATTCATACTACTACAACGAGAAAAAGATTCCGAGAGAGAGAGAGAGAGAGAGAGAGAGAGAGAGAGAGAGAGAGAGAGAGAGAGAGAGAGAGAGAGTAGTGCATCGCACCACGTATGCACAATAGTTGGAGAGAAAATAGAGAAAAAAGAAGATGTGTGACTGCGACATGAAGAAGTTACCATATTCCAAACACGTAAGTGCAACAATGGTAACGCGTTATTACGACGCGTCGTAAGACGATTCTGAAACGTCCTGCGTTTAGCGCGGAGGAAGTCCGAGTCACTAATTTATGCACAAATATATACTCAGCTTCATATTGTCGCTCGCAGGGACGCACTATAGCTAGCGATGGCGTAAACATCAAATGAGAAATTTCTTCACCTTCTTCCAGAATGAGTGTGTCCTCAAAGGCGAGGACGTCTACTAATCTGTGATATAGGAATTATTAACCACCAAAGTAAATAAAGTGAACTCGAAACGGCTGTAGACGAGAGGCGGGACAGCGACGCAGGCACTCTGGTTGTCTGCTGCACCGAGGCAGCGGGCCTACTAGGCAGAGACACGGAGGAAAACCGACATGCCGTGATTTCCCGCTACCTCGGGAGGCGCAGCAGACAACCAGAGTGCCCGCGCCGCGGTCCCGCCCCTTGTCTGCGGCCTTTTGGAGTTCACTGTAGCTGACCCATAGAAACCGTATCCAACAGAGTCCTCTCGAATATTGTGTTGAGGAGTCACTTCAGACGCTAATGACGTCTGCCAACATCATCTTGCATGTCAGCTGCAAGTTCTTGCCAAAAAACGGGATTTTCTCCAAATTTTCCACAGTATCTCCAGCGTAACCGCGCAAGAACGGCATCATGGTAAAAAATGGATAAGAAAATCATATAAAGCAATTTCAAAGAGGGGTCTACTAAGGTGGAGTAGAGCTAAATATTCGTACCTAAATTAAGTTCAGAAGAGAAAAGTGGCCAGTATATACCGGGAGCAATCAATAATATTGATGTATCGATTAACATGACTCACCAGGTCAAAACATTATTTTAACACGACTTCCACAAGTTCAACTCCTCTTCCACAGGTTATTTCCTGTTGTCGGCAGCTGCTGAGCAGGTTGAACCGTTTATTTCCTATGGTTTCCCAAGTCCATACACTATCATCGGCTCAAATTTAGAAATTTGTTGTCGAGGTGAGTTTTACAAAAATATTAGATTTTAATGTGCCAAAAATCATCGTATTCTACAAAAAACACTGAGTCTTGCACTATAAACGCAACCTGTAGCGTTGTGAAGTGCAGATATCGATCGATGTGGCGATTGTATAACGGCTCTCCCGATACTGCAAACCCGCTTTACAAAATTGAGTAGTTTTAGAGGCTTGAATGACAAAGTAGTTTTTTAGATGTCGCTAGGACTGTTGACAAGAACATCGTGTCAATTTTGCGGACTTTCTTACCGTACGCTAGATGACCTCATCGCTCACGTTGAGTACAGCCACATCCGTGAGTTCATATTTTCTTCTCGCCTCCCTGTTCTACTAATGACTTCGCTAGTGGATGCGTTCGGCTGTACAAGAATAGCCTTAAAACATGAACCATGGTGATTTCCGTAAAATCCAAAGGCAATTTATACTATTATAGATGAGTACGTTTGACGCGCATGCGTCTATATGATGAAGGATAGGGCCAGTCGCATATAGTCAACTCCAAATGTCCGTAGACAAGAGTTGGGACCGCGGCGCGGTTTTCCTCCGCGTCTCTGCCCTGCATGCCACGCTGAATCCGTGCAGCAGACAGCGAGAGACCCGCGCCGCGCCCCCAACTCTTGTCTACGGACATTTGGAGTTGACTATTGCTGATGTAGCCCAGACGCACGCGTATACGACCTTACGTGAGTGCTCGTTCTCTCCATTGAGGATTTGCATGCCGGCTGGCCTGCGTTCATTAAAAATCCTCTGCATATGGATGCGTACATCGGACGCGTAAGTGACGCACGCACCTCTTCATATCGTTATCATTAGCAACCAAATGACTGTTGATCCTGGAGATAACTAGAAGCAACGGTAGAACACATATCGCAGACAAGGGTTTGTGATATTACCGAATGTAAGCGTTGCAGAAAGAAGTACTGATCATCCTACAAGACCATATGTACGTATAAAAAACTTCGTGTGTGGCTCACGAAGGCTCCATATAGTGTACAGTACCTACTTTGCCGTCACATCGATGTCAATATCAATTGATTTTGAGCGGAGCACTGCTGGAATCGTAGCTGCTCGAGTCACCAATATGGAGTATTTCAGCTCTCATCACAAGCCTGAGAATGGCCCAAAGACAGAACTCATCCGCCCCTACCTGTCAAGAAAGATTCACACCACTCAGTGCGGTGTGCAGGTATTTTGAACTACATATTTGTGGAGTAGCACTTTACTATGAGTTGAGCAAGCAGTATTTGGTTTCAAAAAAGCCACACATGTTCTTCGTTGGAAACCATTACTTCAGACTCTTCACCACTCCTTACGAACCAAAGCCATGTGAGCCAGAAGGGCCCATACGTTTGACTTTCAATCACTGTCGGAGGTTCAGAAGTGAACACCGTGAGTATTTAATTTTTTCTTGCACCAAGGGTAGGGTTGTAGAAATTTTACAAAAAAAAATTTCAGTTCATCTCCTGTAAGTATCCTAGCATGAAAATATGAACGTAGAGAACCATTCGAGTGAGGAAGATACAAAAAAGAATAAATGAAATTCCAGAACGTGCAACGTCCTACTTGTTCAGAATTCACAATTTTCACAATGTACGAAAAAAAATTGTCTTGCATAAATGTAATTTAGCCAGTATTCATGACTAACGTGAGTCAAATGGTTGGATGACGTGGATATTTGGTGGGGGGGGGGGGTCATCAAAAGGTGCAGCCATTCTGGTAGTAGCAGTTCAGTAAAGCTAAGAAATTGTTCACCGGGAAACTCATGAGATTTTAGGGAGTGCTGGCAAGGAGAGGGACGTTTCGCCGTGTCCTATAGACGGCTGTGGAATGGTTTTGGAAAGTAATGATGATTGGAAGTGAGTGCTTGTGTTTCTGATTTCACCAGGTCAACTTTTCGAAGTCATCCTCTATGAGTAGGATTATATAATAAGTAGCTTTGGCTTCGTCTATTTATTTACTAATTCATTCGCTTATTTACTAACACATTTATTTATTTATTTATTTATTTACTCTGGGTACACTGCAGTCGACGGAACAAGTCTAACACAGAACAGCAAATCAAATTAATAGAAAATTATTGCTTCTAAACCGAGTACGATTAGAAAGTCGTCACAAAAAAAGAACGCAAAAACAGTAAGATAACGCAATTAAGCTTACTTAATTGGACAATATATACAGAGAAATGCAACCCAATAATTAGTAAGTAATTTGTATTTAATGGGCTACGTAAGGTCAGGGTATGCAGATCGTCAGTGCTGATTTAATTACCTGGGACCGCATGCATAGATGAGATTGCCTAGAAGTAAACATGTTAACACCCCTCAAGTTTCCCCATGGTTAGTGCAGGTGCCAACGCGCTTACCCTGGGTTATCTAAACGATGCATCCAGGCCCTGATTATGAGGAAACGTTTCACATAGTCACCTAGAGCTCAAACTATTTCTTAGACGGGCCGTAGCCCACCATTGTTTGGGCGAAAACTGGTCCCCACGACTTCTCTTTTTGTTGCATTAAAACGACCGTTTCTTCTATGGAGCTACAACTGTTGAACAGCCTTCACCGAGTTTTCCTAAGGACTATCTACTCATGAATAATTATCTCTATTCGCTGTGTAGTCCACATACAGTGGACTCCAAACTATCGTAGACAAGTGGCGGGACCGCGGCGCGGGCATTCTGGTTGTCTGCTGCACCTCCTTAGGTAGCGGGAAACCTCGACGTATCGGTTTTCCTCTGTGTCTCTCCCCAGCAGGCCCGCTACCGCGGTGCAGCAGACAGCCAGAGTGCCCGTGCCGCAGTCCCGCCCCTTGTCTACAGCCGTTTGGAATTAACTGTACGTACATACGTAGGTTTGAATGAAGCAATGAAATTTACCTTCAAACAACATTATTGTCGCCCTGTTTACATGTACGCTAGAAAAAATACGGCAAAACTTTGTTTTCAGGGCACATCTGCGTCGTGTCCATAGAATCTCGGAAAGGGTGTTTTCACAGGAAGATAGTCAAGAAACGCAAGCAACACGAGCTCCAGTCATAGAGTAGGAAATGAAAAATTTTTATTTCAGTTCTTTAAGAGGAGTGAAGTCAACAACTCTTTACAATATCTATTTCCAGACGTGTGCAGAGATGCCCTCAATGCCGAAAATTTTTCAAGTCAAGCAGCAGGTTATTGGAGCATATGGAAAAACGTCACAAGAAAAACGGTTAGTTTAACCGCACATGTAATAACTACCTTCTACCATGGCGGGCAATCATATTTGCATCACAGAATACCGCCCGTTTAGTCCGCCGCGACGCAATACCTTCGCGGCGCGGCAGACCAGTCTGAAGCTGTGAAACAAAGAAACATTAGTGAAACATATGCAAAGCATTATTGCAGGCAACGCTTGACAACCACGGCGGCCAATTTCTTAACCGCGTTGCGCGGGTGGTGCGGCGCGGTAGACCATATGTCTGTTGACGGTATTGATGCTTCGCTTATGTTTCCCACCGTTTGAAAAACACAAACAAAAACGGATGAGAGCATAAGCAAAACATCAATACCGGCAGTGCCCGACAACCACAGCGGCCAGTTTATCAACCGCGTCGCGTGGGTGGTGCCGCGCGGTAGACCACATGAGCGGTTCTTTGTAATGCGGAAATGCTTGGCCGGCACTGTGAGTGCTATTTGGTAACATTTATTAACAGCCGTAGCTTTTGAGACTCAACGAAGCCGAGCGAGGTCGTAGTAAAAGTGGAAGTAGACGAAGATCTATACCAAGCAGTATCTCCAGTCATCAAGGAAGAGCCGTGCGCTGAAGATAACAAGGTTCAATAAGAGGTTTTCCTTCCATCCAGCAGATTTCTGGATCAGCTGTCTGTACATTTTAGATAGCTGGAAGGAACGGAACGATCCCACAACAACCTTATGAGACAGGAGCTCTGAAAGCAGTAGTGAAGGAAGAGCCACCATCTGAACAGGTGAGATTATCAAAAACTTCGAAGATGCTCCTGTACTCTGCGAGGTGTATAGCGACGCAGCTATAGTGCTGGCTGTGGCTATCGATTGCGGGTCAACTACCACTGGGACGCGTTGCCTCTAATCGATATGCTCCAAAACGCTAAACTCGCAGAGGCTTCGAGTAGCCTGGAATTACGCGGAATCCGCTCTAGAATTCCCATCTTTGCTCGTATCGCCGTGTTCGAAACCATGGATTTTCTTTGGAATAAATAACCATTGTTTCAGATGTTCACTAATACTCCAACAAGTGGTCATCTTCTACGTCAACGCCTAATGCAGCATAGGCGCACGCTGATGGAGGACGAAATGGTGCTTATTCACGTTTCATGAGATTACATAATTTACTTATAATACCTCCAAAGTAACTATGAAAACAAAATTTTCCCGAAAAATGAGTCAAAGCCCTTTTTCCATGAAGGCAGTACTCACGGAAATCTTCGTGTTGGAGGTTTAGCTGCATTTTGAGGTATTCGGAGGCAATGAACTCATAGACATTGATTAAACAGCGTGAACCACGCCGAAAACGGGAAATAACGGCGCTGTTCTCCATGCTTTCATAGCTTGGCCGAATTTTCCAAAAGTGTGCGCGCATAGCTTTCCGAAATCCTGTGGATACTGTGCATTTCATACCCTACACCACATGCACTACGCTACGCCATGCGTCGCATGCCAAGTCAACATCGTTAACTGGCGCTGCGCACACCAATACGTCTTCTCCTCAGACAAAATGTGGGAAGGACCGCAGCAGAATGGGATCTCGACCATGTGGTTAAGAAGTGAGAGACACAGAGATAAAAAGATTGGGAAGGACCGCAGCATAATGTTTCCTGCTGTGGTCCTCTCGAATCCCGTGGGAACGGTTCGGAAGGACCGCAGCAGAATGCAGGAGAGAGAGCGAGCGTTATCAAACTCGTGTTAGATACTGAGCTCAGTTTTGTTGTGTTCAACAAAAAGTTGGGGCTTTCAAAAAAGCGCTAAGAAATTGGCTTCATTGGTACCACCGACCTTCACCCAGGTCATCATTTTTGTATGTGGCTACCACCATGTGGTAATATCGGCTCTGTAGCACGCTCTGAGGCACTCAGAAAAGTTCCCGGATGAACCACAGCAGCGATTCGGAAGGACCGCAGGTCACCTGTCGGTTCTTCCAGTTTTCTGCTGCGGTCTTTCCGAAAATTTCCTGAGTCTGTCAGCAGCATCCACGGCAATATCTCCGCGGATAGGCAGTTGTTCTCTGTGTTCACCTCACTGTTGTGATTGCCTAGCAGCCAGCAAACGACTTACCTCGGAAGTGAAAAATTCCGTGAGTGGTCTTTAACTTGTCACACTCCTCCTAATTGAAGTAATTTTTCAGAATGAGATGAAATTCACCAAAGAAGAGCAGTACCAGTGAAATAAGCTTGGCACCAACTATACTGGCTACATTGATCCATGAACATTGCGTAGAACTATCACCGAACCAGTGCAATTTTCGAGGATTTATATTTTTTCCTGAATTTTTGCTTTTCATTCTATCTGTCTCCGAGCTATAATTTGATGTAATATAGGGATGAATTCTTTGTTTTGTGTTAGTATTCGCTTATTATTACATTGAATGGTTCCAATTGTTCATTGCTCAACGGAAGTAGTTGATTACAAATTCAGTGAAAGCATGCCTTGGGGTAAAATAAACGAAAAAGATATAAAACGAGATCTGTAGGTGGAAACGAAGAAATAAACGAGGTTCTGGATTCATTGGATGGACAATTCATTGCGTTCTCCTTTTTTAGGTTTAATGGAATCTGAAACCACTCGTGGGCTGCTTGGTCTTTTCAAACAAATGAATAAAATATTTCTGCCATAACTCTGTCTCTGAGCTTTCACTGGAGTTTTGTTGGTTTTTTCAGGCTCTCTGCTAAAGCTTTATTCCTCTTAGCTTTCGGCATGTAATGCCTTCGTCAGACCGTGTAGTAAGACAAGAGAAGATGACACCTGTACTTACACAGTGATGCTAACCCCTTGCTACTTCTCGTCGAGAATAAATATTTTCCAAAAAAACATGGGATCATTTCGCTCAGAGGGAAGGTAGTGCAAGTTGCTACTCCACTGTACAAATGGATATCTGCTTAGTAAAAGTAGATCTACGTATTGTAAATTTAGTGGGGTAGTAGGAATGCATTTTATCGACAACAGTGCTATTTAAAGATCAGAATTCAGAATTTTGTCTTCTATGGGAGGTAAAATCCAAATTAGGAAGTTTTCATAAGAAAAACTTGATACCTTGCCTCGGAAGTGAACAATTCCGTGAGTGGTGTTTTTAACTTGAAGAGCACTAGCCAACCCTGCCTCCTATCCTAGCGAAAGTTTTTCGAGGCATCGGACCCTAAAACACACGACAGAACCACCACCAGCGTTTACGGTTCGAGTTCTGCACCGCCATTTGACTAGGACGTTGGAGAGGAAAATAATGGAGGCTAGCGAAATAAGGAGGCATGAGCCAGAGATAAATACGAGAGAGGAGTTAAGAGAAGTGTTACGGCTTGATTCCTTTTACCATATAAGTCCTCTGCCTCTTAGATTACTTACTCACTCTGTAACTGCCAACCTTCAGAGAGGTAAGATGTACAGCCTTCTTGTCGCTAGCGCTCTGCAGACTCAATAAGATTTCTGTGCATAGGTTAGCCGCACTGTTGGATTTGTAACCATTCAATATCGTCTTTCCTTACGGTGTGTCGCTATTTTATTGTTCACTTGTGATGATGTTGTATTGTGCTTGAAATGTTAAGGTCTGACTAAGGCATTATTGTATGCCGAAAGCTTATCGGAATAGAAGAGAGAATAAGAGCAGAGCCTTCACGTAACAAAAATAATTAACTGAAAACAAAGTGAGGCTCAGAGATAGAACTATATTGGATTAAAACTTGATACTCTAAACACTGCAAAGTGGTATGATTTCCTCGGTAGTGGCTACTTTCCTGGCCCGTACAGAAAAGTGTCATAGAAGATGCAGGCCGAGTGTGCTATGATCTTCAACCCTAAATAATTGGTAACTGAGTCGTACGTTTTCGATACCCTTCGGAATGATCGTTGGTTAAACGCGTGAGCCGATTGCGCGGATCATGAGAGTAAAGCCGAACGCCACGGTATCAGGTGGGATCGCGTTTCGATTTCTGTTTAAACTCCTGTACAATTTCATCCTGAAATTTTCAATCATTTTTGCAGCAATCTTCGTTGAAAATCATCCACCAGTTTGGATTTAGCTAATGACCATCGTGATGATTGCTGAAATGCTTGCCATGGTTGGTCTGGCGGTAGCAGGACTCGGAAACTGGGTTCCTATGCCTAGCGTTCCGATGCCTCTGGTTGGTTCGACTCAGGAACAACTAGGAATTTCTTTAAATACATCGACAGATCGCCTTTTAAATGTATTCACCGGCGGAACAAATCTCACAGGTACAGGAGACACCACTATAGTTTCAATAATTAACCGCTACAACTATGCAGATAGCAGTGGCGGGAGCAGGGGAGGGGCCCAGGAATGGATCACCAAAATTTCTAAATGACCCTACAATATATGGATAAAAGTCTTGTGTTATTTAATTTTTATTGTTATTTTCATTGTCGTTTCTTAAATTATCACTATTTTTAATTATTTAATATTTAACTTAATGTTTCTATTAATTCCACTTCCCGTCTGGGCCCCCAAAACGGCGGAGAACCCAAATTTCTTCCCACCCCTTTCCGCCTACTTTCTGCATCCATCGTTGGCTGGTAAGTGTAGGAAAAAAAATGGAGTGCTCGAATTTTTGCCGGCTTTTTAACGCTGTTGGTTCCATTCTGATGGAATTTAAATACATTACCTTTCACCACCAGCAATTTGTACGAAAGTTCTTCCAGATATCTTCTCAGGATTCTTCCCGCATCGGAACGCAACCATACCTCCTGTTCTTAATGCGACGTTAACAACTGATGGAACTTCCGCGCTCAATTACACTGTAGAGCAGATTCTCCTCCGATCCAATGTCACTGTGAGCACTGATGTCATGGAAATTGTACGTCCAACACTACTCCATTTTTTCTCTTTTCGCACCACTTTATTTAATCTCCAAAATGTTCTCGCAAAAATTAGTCATGCATTTTCTTGTTTTTGATTGGACCTAGGAAAAGTACAGAAATCCAGTGCAGGAGAGCTGTCTACGGATCCGCCATATGAAGAGACTGTCTTTCCAAATTTAATTTATAATGAGGAAAATTCAAGAAATTGTGACTTAATTACTGTTCTCGTTCAAGTTTTTTGAGCGAGGAAGACGGAGGGGAGGAAGGGAGGTGGGGGGGGGGG
>JARK01001609.1:72534-92214 GCA_000688135.1 Ancylostoma ceylanicum
GGGGGGGGGGGGGGGGGGTTGAACCTCAGTGGATTCAAGATGCAGAACTAAGAAAACCAAAACGAGATGGCCGTTCAAATATTACAATGTAAAATATATGTAAAAGTGCATATTTCCTAATTATTGGTGCTATTTCCAAATTTTTCATCAGCCATTTTGCTCGATGATTAAAAGAGAGTCAGTAACCCCACTAGCTTCACTTTTCAGTGGCATGTATCATAGAATTATCTTCTGCCGAAGCACTTGCTTTTGGTTCCAGATCATTAGAATCTCTTTTTTTCCCTTCCAATGAAGTTACTGGTTGCACCACCTTTCTATGAAAAATAAATGACACGGAGCGCTACTTCGACAGCGAATTACTCGCTTATAATAGGTTCTATAACAATTTGTTTTTGAATCGAAATGAGCTGAAACAAACGAATAAAAAAGTGGATAATTTCGATCTGGAACGGAATAATTTTGCTGTGTTTCTAAGTGTGGAAATGAAAATCGAATTTAGGGAAAGGCAAATGTAACGATTATTTCTGACATTGAGAATGCCCTGAAGAGTTTCTGGAAGCACGAGGTTTTCCCAACATAGCTTGCCATGTAATAATAAAGATAAAGATAAATGCCGTCTACGTTGGCTTTTATTTGTTATACATATATCCTCCCGTGATCTATGATAGTTACATATTTACAGCTTTACGACATTTTCGCCGAGCACACACTCGGCGAAATTATCTCTGACGTTCTCCAAGGAACCACTGGGGTAAGTTATTACTTTTGCTCAATACACTCCAGTGTTCTGCGATTCCTAGTTCTCTGAAAGTCTCCACACTTTCTTATTGATCAGCACACGGAGCCGGCTCCATTCATAGTAAAGAGGGAAAAACTGAATTTTTCAATGCTTCTCCCTCAAACTTCGAATGTATTATGCATGCGTTTCATTTTCGTTCTGTGACAATCTAATTTTGTTTCTCAACATTCCGAAGATTTTGGTGTACCTGTGTTTTTCTGCAACTATGGTTTCGCGCCAAAGTTCAGTTCACATTTGAATTTCTAAATCTGAAATTGAAAAAAAAAATTAAATTTATTACATAGAAAACACCAATGACATGTAGATCTTTCCAGTTACTTCACATTGGATGCTAAGTAGGATGGATGCTATCAGTGTCACATTAGGGAAGTCGTGTTTAGCTTACAAATCGAATAATGCATGTTTTGGAATATCTAATGTGCTAGAAAACTGTGGACGGAACAAACTGTTGCCAGAGAAAACCTATCCACACTTTCCTGTTTGCTGTTCATCATTATTTTTTTACAGAATTTAGAGGATCATAACCGTTTCGCGGCACTTTCAAGGTCACTGAGCAGAGACGTTACTGTTTCGCCAAAGGATAAGGTACGTAAGCTTCGTGAGTGATCTTGATGGAATAGCCTCCTGAATGGCATTTGACAGCTGAGGTTGGTGTAAACAAGAAATTTGCTGTAGAATGTTGGCGTTGTTATTGTTTAAAAAGTTACAAGCTGTAAAACAAATGTAATGAAGGAATTTCTTTAACCACTCCGCATAAGTGTCTGCATCTTCCACAGAAAATTGAACCGCACAACTTCATCTTAAAGGAACTAATGCGTGGAGTCTAAATACAGGCCGAAAAGTATGGGCGCCAAGAAAAACTGTATTTTTCTGCTGTAAGCCGCAATTACTTTGTGTTTGTTATTGCTTCTGGTACATAAGTGCATGACTAATCAATTTTGCAAAAAAGCTCCCTGAGTGGCCTTTCTTGGCCCTGATGCAGACCTCCATCTTTGTTTTCACAAAACGAACGGTGCGCCGAAGGTAGTCCTCATTAAATTTCAACCAGCCTGCCTGAGTCCGCGTGCTAGAGATCCTGAGTACACGCTATCTTTATTCTTCATATTCTCCTTCACAAATAGGCAGATAGAGAAATCCATTGGATTCTAATGTGAACAGCAGGAGCGTCATTCATTCTTGGTGGAGAATCCGAGGAACGCCGATTCTGAACATGCGTTGGGTGTTTCGCTCCTGTGGTGGCGAGCGTAGCCCTGCTCAAGAGTCATGTTGGGATTTTTTTTTTGCTATAATGGTACGAGCACTTTTCTAAGAATCTCATCTTGACAGAACTTGGTGTCGATTTTAACATCTTATTCTGTGAAAAGAAAGAATATCTTCACGATTGCGAGCACTTCTCTCCAAACAATCACAACTCTCTGAAAAGACCATATTGTGACGGTTTTCTTTTTTTAGAGAGTCAGTACTTTGCTTTAACTGATAGACTGGCGTTGTTCCGGAAATTGTTGACAACTTAACTGGTGAAAATTTTCTCATCAATTCACAGCACATCTTCCTGCGGCGCACTACGATGACCTGGAAGATTTTGTGCATTTCTCAGCTTTGACGCATTCGCTGGCCATTCTATTCTAACCATTCCACAACTACGCAGTCTCAACCCTTAAATAGCAATGACCTAGATAGACCAACTTGCGAGTGCAGAAGTTTTCGATGCGTTGTTCAGAGTGACCCAACATTTTCACTGACCCTCTTCTCTATGGTCTCAAAAGTTCTCCCTGTGTTCACTAAACGGGGACAACTCGTGATTGTTTCCACGTTAGGGGCTCCTACGTCATTCCATGATTTGGTGATCTTCTGAACAGGTTTCAGAAGAGATATTGACTTTCTCCTTATTGCTGCGACGGGCTCTCCAGAGCGAGTGGGGCACAAAATGGATTCGCAGTGAGCCCACTGTCGCACACCTCCATGCAACCGAATGGATTGTAGTTCAGAAGAAAGAGCATTCGACAACGTATCACTCATATGTGAAACAGGACTGGAATTACATTAAACGTGAGAAAGCAGAGGCGCCAAATGAGGCGCCCATACTTTTCTGCCACAATGTAGTCCGTATAAATTCCAGAATTCCATATAGATCTAGAATGAACCGTCTCTAGTCGTTTATAACGGTGAACGTTCACCTTAGTGTCGTTCCTTTCGTGCTGACACTGGTGGAGACTCCCTGTTATCGTTCTGAAAATTTAATTCGTCTGATTCTGAAGTGGAATTTCTCTTCCAACGCAGTGGAGATGTGCTTCTAAGGATGGAGCTGCAATTTCAGTGCCTGTTTTGTGGCCGTTGAATTCCACCACAACTCAGAAATCTGCGATATATGGACGATGATAATAATTTTAGGTCGGCATGAAACAAGAGCTGGCAGCGGCGACAACTGCTACAACTTGACCACCTCTTGGTTATTTCCGTACCATTGGCTGACGCATAATTACTTCTTAAATTGTAATAAAATTGTTAAAAAGGCACTTTCCCGGAAATCGAGCACTGGAGCATCCGATAAAGCAAAGATGGTGATTTGAAAGAGCTCATCGCCCTAGTACACTCTAACATAATAAGAAAATAATAAAAATCTGCTGTAACAATGGCTACTGCTTATTGAACCGACCGCAAATTTTGTCAGAAAGTATTGAAAACTATGAATACGATAGATGCCCTCAATGAATGAATAGTGAGATTTGAAACGACAAACGTTTTATTCAAGGACGGACTTTACGGATGGGATTAACCTTCACTTTTTTAACGACACAATCGTTTGATTAAATTCCTATTAGGCAGTTTTAGCATCTGCAGCGTGACAGATTATGATTGAAAGGGAAGAACACTATCAGATCATGCATTACAAATTCAGTTGCAAGCAGGATCCCTTCTCAATAATGGTGATAGCCTGAAGCACTGAGTCTGGTCGTACTGCGCTGAGCTTTTTTCTTTCTTTTTTTTTTTGGAAAAAGGGAGCGATATGAAGGCAACACTGTATCATTGTGTAGCCATCGCTCGCTCTGCTCATGCAGATTGCAGCTATCAATCAAAAGTCAGCATATCTGAACATGCATTTGAATAATGCAAACATCCACTTCTTCATCATGTGGTTTATTTTTTCTCAAGTTTGCCAAATTTTGAAGAATCAGCTCCTAAATTTTTAATCTTGTCTGCATTTTCAGGAAACACGATTATTGAGGGGATCGCTGCAACTGAAAATCTGTCTATTCTCGCGGTCACCACGCTCCAAACGTCTGTGGCTGGAGACATTGAAGATGGCGCAACTCAGCCGCCGCGCAACCCTGACGCGCAGCGGGCTCGCAGGCGTCGGTTGATCTATCGAATACTTAACCGCCGCCGGACATTTCGCCATTTTTGTTCGTTTTTTCTTTACCTTGGACTCCGACGGATGAGAAGAATTACAAATCTCCAAAAATAGCGTTCTAATGGGACTCCGACGGATGAGAAGAATTACAAATCTCCAAAAATAGCGTTCTAATGCCTTCTTAATCTTTGGAGGTAACAATATGTTAAACTGTCTAACAAATGATCGTAAAAAGCAGAAACGGTGCTAATTATCCTTGTTCCCATCCCTTCCAGCCTAGTTGGATGGAAGATCAACGAAACGGAGTAGAAATTCAGGAAAATCAAGGAAAAACGAACAAAAACGGCGTAATATCCGATGAAGTAATCGATAGATCAGGCGACGCCTGCTAGCTGCCAAAATGCCACCACGCCGCTGGGCGGCAGGCTCACGGCAGAAGTTGCGCGGCGGCTGCGCAGCGACCTTCCAAGGAGGCTGGCAAGGCCCCAGCAAGGGTCTTCCCGGGGGAAAGTTGCGCTTCGTAAAAAGGGTCGAAAAGCAAAGGGGGCTCCGTACTGGGGTCTGAGGGAGGTTGAAAAAGGGCATGCAGGGCTTGCAAGGGAATTGCTCGTACTTTGAACGGCGCTGTATAGTCAGGAGTTCGATTGGAGCATTCTGCAGAATTAGAACGAGAATTCGAAAGATTCGAAGAATTCGTGCGCAGTCCAAACGCACCAATTGAGCTAAAATCTCCAGTGAATGGGGATACTAGAAGTGTTACAAACATCAGCCAAAACTTATGCGCAGCACGAAAGGTATATGTGCAAAACACCAACGTTTAGCACTCACACAAGATTCGAAGAACTGTAAAGTCCACACTTTCTGGACTGTGTTGAAATTAGCAGAGTATAGAGAAGACACCTTGTACTAGAACCGTTCGCAGGAGCACCCCTAACTGTTGTACTTCACGGAAGATATGCGTGAAGAAGCCCGAATTTTTGCTCCGCAAGAAATTTCAAAGGATCGTGTGGAGCCCAGACTTCATGAATTCCCTTGAAAATTGAAACACGAGGAGATCTGACGGGCCATTAGTTGTGTTCGGGAAATTAACCGAAACTTACTCAGATAACAGAGCAGCCCAATGGCTGCACGAACGCGTTTCTCCAGCAGTAATACTTCGGTTTCAAACCCCAAATTGGGCGTGGCCTTTCCCCCCCATTGCTGCCATCGCCCCCTCCATTGCTGCCATCGTCCCCCCGATTGCTGCTAAAATAGGGGAGCACGTTAATGGCAGCACATGGATCTAGGATGGCAGCAATGTCAGAGCTGGAACGCAGCCATATCTCGCGTTAGTCCTGCCATGGTAGCGGCAAGAACGGAGATATAGCTGCGTTGGTCCTGCTGGAATGGGTAATGAGTGATTCCGGAACGTCCAACGCAGCCCGAACACGTTCCTACAGCAGTTACACCGCGGAGTCAAGGCTCACTTTGTCGCCCTACAAGCTGCGTTCCCGTTTAAAAGGCTGCTATTTTTTTGGGGAGGGGGCGAAGATCTGGATAACATGTCGTAAACCAGGGATGGCAGTTGAAACTGGACGAGTCTCAGATTCAGCGGTGTTCCTAACGCAGACTCGGGTAAGCTCATGGTTACCCAAGCTTCCTCAAAAATGGACGCAGGCGGACTTCCGCATCCGCACGCATCCGCAGCCCAGCATCTCGTCTGGCCAATTGTTGCACTGGGCCACGGTTTAATCCGGGCCTCAGCCGGCCAGACAAGCCCCGCAGAGCTCGCCTAGTCTCCGCCGGAGCGGAGACACGACTGAGCTCTGACGCTCAACGACCGGCTTATATACACCTCCCAGGGGATGGGAAATCACGTGACAATGAGGGGGATGAACGCAGGGCATGAGGGGGTAGAACGCAGGTTCAACAGAACCGCCATTGACCTGGCAGCAAGCTGCCCCCTCAACGCAGCCGAAACACAAGGTTTGCTGCTCTCAAAACTAGGAACGCAGCAATTCTTGATCATGCAGCAATGTCTGCCTTCCACTTCCTGGGGGCGTAGCTCAGCAGGTTTTGCTGCGTTTGCCTTGCCCTGTTATCAGAGTATGTACCGCGCAAAGAATAAGTGCGGGGAAGACCTCAGGTCTTCCCGGAGGTCTTCCGGCCGGACAAACGCTACTTAAAGGCAAGGTCCGGGCAAAATTTCATCTCCTCGATTTTTATTTAATTCGTCGCTCACGGCGACGCCTTGGACGGAAACAATCGAAAAACTCCTGAAAAAGTCCCACAACGAACGGTTCCCATCAATTTTGGTATGCCGTTTGCAAGTTTGCAGCGGCCGTGCTTTCATTTAACGTTATACGGCGCGCCCACATGTTGTCTATTGTGGCGTCGTAGGGAAAAATTCATTTTCAAATGACTGTGCAGTCCATTTGATAAGAGTGGTTCCAGGAAGAGTTCGTTGAGGTGTCTGTATCCATGCGCATCACCCAACTTCGCCTATTATCTTTTGTGAAATGGAGCGTGTTTTCCTACGCCTACCGTAATCTCCAAACGTTTGGTCTCATATCTTGCGATAGAGCTCACGTTGAGCTCTCAAATTTGATGCACGTGCTACACACATCGTGCGGACTCTAATAAACAAAAATTCTGGATGGGCAAGATTTCGGCCGGACCTTGCCTTTAATGGGCCAACACATGTTTAGTTTACATAAGTTAGGGCTGATTTTTCAAACACTTCTTCATCATGCCTGACCTCATCATTCGTGCAGTTTTGGGGACGATCCGTGGAGTGTGCGCTTTACAGGAGTTTTTCGAAAATTGCTTGGCAGCAGCAGATTAACCTTTGCGCATATATCTTTCGTGCGACGCATGAGTTTTGGCTGATATTCCAAACACTTCTAGCAACACCTTCCTTTTTGTCTCACTAAAGATTCCAACCCAATCGGTTGCGTTTGAGCTGAGTAGGAATCCTTCGAATCCTGCGGAAGCTCAAGCCTACAGAGTATGCGCTCCAATCGAACCGACGCTGTGCACTCGTTGGAGGCGCGAAGTTTGCAATAAGAATCCTTCATTCGCTTTTACATCTAATCTGCACTTGATATAGTACTGGCTCGTGTTGTTCGCATCATCAGCTCAAGAAGGACGATTTTGAACCATTTTGCCTCGTGAGTTCTCGGTGTCATGTTGTTGAACCGACAGCATGTTCCAATGCCGGTAGCCGCACTCTCAAAACGAATTGACTCTGTGTTGCTTCGATTATAATGGTAACTGTGAACTCGATTTCGGCTTGAACCTCGTAGTTGGGAAATTTGCAGAACCTGTCAACGATAATTTCACTGCCATGGCGATTTTTTTCTTTCAATTTGTACTTTTCTACTGACTCCAGGGTGGTTAACTCCTCTTGCATATTCAAATGGTGCTTCGCAAAATGCTGGATTTTCAAAGGGGCTTCGTTTTGATTTTGGCTCGGAGAAGACCTCGTGCTGGGGCCTGGCGGCTGCCACTGGGGACGTTGGGATCGCGGTGACCGCGAGCATAAATAGTTGTTTGCTTAAATAGTTGTGATGATACGACAAATAGCAGAAATTTTCTAAATCAACAACGTCGCAGTAAAAAAAACTAAACAGTAAAAAGAACACGAACAAAACGATTAATATAAGCTTACAACTTGGTAATGTCGAACACAGCTTTTTGCTTGAATGTTTTTAAATGCGAGGAACCGTTCCTACACAGCGAAACAATGGTAATTATTGGACTGAACACAGGGAATAATAAGAGCATGATTTTGGAGAATGACGTAATGCTAGGGGAAACAGTAACACCGCTGTATAATAGAATGGGTAAAATCACCATACGAGGCTGTAACAGTACGGCAAGGCAAAGTGTCTGAAAAAAAAACATCAACAGTTCCATAGTACGGCGAGACCAATAGTCTGAAAAATACACACAGTTCTTTCATTTTTCAAAGCTGACTATGATATTCGTAGGCACAACCGTTTCTCGCATATTGCTACGTCAATAAACGCCCCGTAAATCGACCTTTCAAGTGAAATAGAGGAAGGAATTTAACACCTAGGTGCTGTGGCGCGGCAGAGTAGACACATGCTGTTCTGTAACGCTATGATGATTGGTAGCTTTTCTCGTGTCGTGGTCGTGAACAGTTATTGTGCTATGATGATTCACTGCCACTATATTTAGGCATTCTGTTATGTCGCTCACCCAAGTTGCCGCTATGGATGCTAAACAAAGGTTTTTGGGGGCTTTTCTGTACTTTCTCAGGAGATATCAAATGTATTATATTGTTCATTTTTGATGTTCAGATTCCATAACTTTCACTTTACCTGTCCCAGCAGCATGTTGTTCAAGCGCCGTTGTAATATTTTCGCCCTTTGGCTGAAGCATGATTCGTTTAATGTCTTCTTCACCCGATGAGCCCAGTAGAAACCAAGTAGGAGAAGGCTTGTTCTTGTGAATATTACTTCGATGTGGAGCGCAAAAGCTAACCAATGCTCTTTTGGCTGAAAAGAAATTGTTATTGATCTTTCTAGAGTACTAGCCTCCTCCCGGTACGCTAGAAGGTGAGGTGGGGCAGCCACGTGAGGTTCGTGAGAATGCTTTAACTAAAGAAGTCCTTAGAAAATTAACAAAATAGCAAAACTAATCATTAACTGAGCCCGAATACAAAATCTTTAATTCTGTACCAATCTTGCCGCCGTGCTCACGTTGGCTTTCCAGTCTTCTTTTTCTTTTTGCTAGCCTTGCTTGACAAATTTTCATCACTCATGAACATGTTAGGTTACTTTCCGGTGCATCAATATTTAAACTCGTTTTTTGTTGTCACACTTCTCACATGCGTACGAACGCGCCATGGGCAGTCACTCCCAGCTCTGAGCGGGAACATTCTCCAAGGATTTTAGCTGCTGTGAACTACCTACTGTAATCGGCACATTGCGAATAGTGACACGGAATCACTCAAATTGAGATTGCTGTAGGGATACTCGGGATAATAAGGGTTCGATTGAGCATCTCAGAGGAAGTAGAGGTTGTCAATTGAGACATGGATGAGAATGAGGACGAGATTAGATGATTAGATGATAGATTAGAATGAGGACACCACCCCCCTCCCCCCCCCCTTTCAAAATGATGGACCCGTCGCATGACCCTTCCCCACAAATGAACACCTTTTCTCACTGTTTGAGCATGATGTTTTGGAACCCTTTCCTCACTTATTTCTTTTGTTGTTATGCCTGTACAGGTTGTAAAAGATCACTTTTTATAGGCCAACGTTTCGGCTACTTGTCGCTATCAAGGCCTGAAAGTGGATCAATTTTCATGAATTTATGATTTACACCGTCAAACACCTCCTCTGAAGTGTGCATTCAATTCATCTCGAGTAGCTAGTGGTAAGCACCAGACGTGGGAGACGAACTCACCATGTTTGCCCCCAAGGGGCGTGGAGTCAATCCGCACCGCATAATGGGACTGTCACTAGCGGATGAATGAGCATTGCTCAGCTCCCGCTATCGGCATACGTTCGATATCTTGAGACGTGTCTCAGCCCACCATCACTTTCGATGGTGCCCAGAACAGGGAACCTTCACCCCTGACGAAGAGGAAAAGATGGGTCCGGTACGCAGTCCCGGACTATCACAACGGAACAAAAGTATGCATTGTATTTGAGCAAAGCAGGTATACATGGAATGCGCAGCTGTGGCATAAATTCTCCACACAATACAGTCTAGGAAAAGCCGAAGTTCAAGCATGACCGTATAATGCCTTTCGAGAAAAGGTTTCCACAAAATTGGTGTGAAATCGCCACAAAATTAGGGTTCAACCGACAGTATCGCTCGCTACTTGGAAAACTAAGCTTTGCGCAGTTGTCAGACAGGTTATCAATGTCATTGAGGATTGGGTGGTTGCAAGATCACAGAGGTGCATTGAAAATGACTGAGACTTCAAAACTCTCTCGCTTCTTTCAAAAGATTTGCCTTCACTAGGATAACCTCCTATTAACAAAGTAATGGTGCAGTTTCAACTTTATGTATTGACTGAAGGAGATAATGATTAATGCCGTAATTGTATTGAGAAATACTGATTTCCATTCATGATACTAGTCTCAAATGTCGTCTTTGACTATCTAACGTCTGTCTTAAACAGCGTAATAAATGTAATGTAATGTAATGTAATGGGAAATGCTTCAAAATTGTCAGCTTAATTCAGCATGAAATTCTGAGCAGAATGATGTATAATACTAGATAATTTCGTTCACTTCTGACGTTAAACCTAGGGTGAGACAGATGCCCCGTCTTTCTCACCCTCGCGTCTGGCGCCCTCCAATACCGCGTGCTATCTCGCTAACCCCCCTGAGCTACAGGCGGCATTTGTCTCATGCGGGCTTTTTCAGCCTAGCATGGAATGAGGTACAAAGTGTTATATACCATCCTACTCGGAATCTCATGGGCTCGGCAGCTGACAACTGCACAACACCTGGTTTTTCGAATTGAAAGAGTTATTCACTAAAAAAGCGTCTTCAAAAATGACCTCTTTTCCAGGGCAATTTCAGACGAACTCATTTTCTGTGCTGAACCCTGTATTCACAATGACATCAGCAATTGGACAGACAACTGCGCAAGTCACAGTTCCTCAAGATTGGCGAAAATTTTTAAAGGACACAAATCCCTCGTCTAAATTTTAAAAAATTGATTTCTCCCTGGATTTTCTATGAAATCTGCGCTCTTAGTGTCACCTTGTAGGGAATTCTATGAAGAAGATCACTGACAACTGCGCAACATAAGAGTTCTGTGGAATCACAGAGAAAATCGAGTTGGAACACTTCCCACGTTGAGCTGAGCGCTGGTTCCGGCACGAAAGCTGGAAACCAGCGCAAATCTCAGCACCAACCAGCGTTCCAGCTTTGAACGAACGATCTTTTCTTCATTTTTTGAGCAATATTTTAACATATTCGGTTGAATCCATCTTTGAAACAACCTTCACTGTCTAATATATGTCATCGTTCACTTTGGTGAGCCCTTCCTCAGCATTATCGAGGCTACTATGGTTGCGAAACAACCTTCACTGTTTGGCACAGACAACCTTAACTTTTTTGACTCCTGTCTCACTCCTATCGTACGTATGGCTATCGGTGACAATCTTGTAGCTCGCATAATGGTACGAACGGCATCAAGTCGCTGGCTATCAACATGTGCTCATTTCTGTTGTTCATCCTTGGATTCCGCGCTGAAATCCAGGATGCTTCGAGAGCTTTCCTCGCCGAAATTTCTGGTTCATGAGCCAGAATCGTGCACGATACGTCGTAATCTTTTCAATCGTGGTCTTCGGGTGTGTTCTCCGAGTGGTTGAAGTTATGGAAACGCATAAACTCTCAAATTTGTGCCAGTAAACCAATACAAAATTCGACCTATTGTTAGCTGTGTAGAGGGGCCAACCGACTGAATATCATGGTGTGGCGACTTATGGCGGATGGTGACGCCTTAGACTCTTGGACTTGTTTTGTCCGTAAACGTAACAAATATCGTGGTTCAGTGGATTATATTTATCATGCTGTACAGAGAGAATGAGTAACGAGAGGATAGTTGGTAAAGTGTGCCTTGTACGGCTTACAGCATCATTCTGACTAGTACGTATCATATCGAGCGTAAGACGGGTCAACCCCGCCTCCTCCTTCGCATTTAACAAACACTAGGCATTTCCTCGACCAATTGAACTAGACCAACTTTGCTGAAGATTGTGTAGTAGAGTCGTTTGACGTAACATCGCTTTACATATACAAATGTATTATGTCGTTTTCCTCTCTAATTGGGCGTGGTGAACCCAACCTCATTCGGCGGACCCGTATGCTGGTGCTTTCGTCACTATTGATCGCACCGGACCCATCCTCCATCGGGAACCCGTATTCTATCGCTCTCCTCACGAATGGGGCAAGGTGGACCCATCCTCATTCGGTGGAGTCTTATTTCGGTGCTTCTACCATTGCGTAGCCAAGGCGGGACCAGTACCCCGGCGTTTCCACCACTTCTTAGCCAAAGTGGACCCATGCTCTATCCTCGGATCCGTATTCTGTCGTTTCCCACAGTACTGGGCCACGGCGGACCCATATTCCATTGCACGAACTGTATCCTGGGGTTTTCACGGAAGACCGCGCCGCTGCCGCAGGGCCACAGTGGAGTAACGCACTCAACCGTGCCGCTGAGGCGGCGCCACCTTGGAGGGCGCGAACGACCGCACCGCTGCCGCAGGGCTGCCGTGGAGAGCGTGAACGACTGCACCGCTGCCGCGAGGCCACACTATATCTGTGTGCTCCTGTTCTGGCGTTTAGCTCACTCCTCTATCGGCGAACCCGTATCCTCCCATTTCACCACTGCGTGGACAAGGAGGACCCATCCTCCATCAGAGACCCTTACTCTCTCGTCTTCCTCACTAAAGAGACATGGTGGACTCATCCCCATTCGGCGGACCCGTATGCTGGCGCTTTCCTCACTACTGGCCACGGCGGACCGATGCTCCATCGGGTACCCGTATTCTATCGTTTGCCTCACTGATGGGGCATGGTGGACCTATCCCCATTCGGTGGACTTGTGTTCTAGCGTTTTCCTCACTCCTTTATCGGCGGTCCCGTACGTTGGCGCTTTCCTCACCATTGCACCAAGACGGACCCATCCTTCTTCGTCGATCCGTACTCTGTCGTTTTCCACACCACTGGCGCCGCAGCGGACCATCGGGGATCCGTATTCTATCGCTTTCCTCACGAATGGGGCATGATGGACCCATTCGGTGGACTCACTCTCGCATCGGAGGACCCGTATCCTGGCGTTTTCTTAACTGTTTGTACAAGGTGGACCGGTATCCTTGAGTTTTCTTCACTGTTCGGCCAAGGCGGACCCTAATCTGACGTTTTCCGCACTAATGCGACCGAGGAGGACCCGTAGCTTGGCGTTTTTCCCACTACTGGGACAAGGCGGACCCTGATTCCATTGCTGGACTGTTATCCTGGCGTTTTCATGGAAAGATCCACGTCACTGACATCATGGAGGGCGCGGACGAACGCGCCGCTGGCCACTACATGGCATTGTCGGGTGTGCATGAATGACACGGGCGTTATACTGCTCCATATATTTTACAGCGCGGAAGTTCTATAATCACTCTCACCCGAGACTGACAGTGGAAGGCTGCCGCTATACTCCTCGAGGAGTATAGCGGTTTCGGTCGCGGTGCCGCGGCGACACTGGCCTCGTCGGCACCAGCGACCGACGGTCGCCGCTGTCGTCGGTCCCGATCGACGGCAGCGACGACGACCGCCGCGACAAACGTAGGTTTTGCATTCTCAAATTGCTTTCAATGCTTTTGTACTCTTGTTTTGTGCTCGTGAATGTATTTGTAAATTTCGCAACTGTATGATTCGTAGTTTTGTAGTGTTATTGGGCAGCGGTCTCTATACTTCTTTTTTGTTCGCATTTTCTTCGAATTTTCGTTGACCTCATATTTTTTTTATTTTAGGTAAGGCCCACAATCGGTGACGGAAGGACGGGCTGGAGTGAAGAAAATCTTTTTAAAAAACATGAAGGACTGCAGCTATTCCTTAAAGTTCTGAGCCTGCGGAGTTGTCTTTCGGTTTTTTTTTTCGTGATTCACATGTAACTCATTTTTTTATGATGTCTTACTGATAGGAGCTTATTTCATGATTGTTTTGCTGCATGTTATCTAGGGTTAAAAGGCGAAACACGTCATTTTGTGCCAAAGTGAAATTTCCTCTCAGGTTTCGGCTCGGAATGCTCACCGACGGTGTTTCACCTATTAACCCAGGTACACAGCAAAACCAACATTGAAAAAACTCTCCTCGAGGCTCTTTAATAGGGCATAGAGGGTCTATCAAACAAAACGGAATTTAGCGTTCGAAAAAATCAAAAAGAACCGAACATGTTAATCTAAACTCGAATAAATGAGTGAGTAAACTCGAATAAATAAATGAGTCCTAAAAAACAATGGAACGGCAAATCCTCAAGTTCAGAACTTTCTCATGGAAAAGCTGTCTCATATATTCATTTTTCAAATTCCCTTCACTCTAGCCAGTCGTTTCGCTGTCGATTGTAGGTCCTACCTGGAAAGAAAATCACAAATTCAACGAAACTGCGAAGGAAAGCAAGCATAACAGAGAAGAGCAGAAATCACGGACCAATACCACAACAAATCAGATAATTAATAGATAAATAAATACATTCACAAACACAAAATAAAGGTAGGAAAAGTTTTAAAACTGTTAGGGAATGCAAAGCCTACTTTGTCAGCATAATCGTCGCCGCTGTCGTCGATCGGGATCGAGGACGGCGTGTCGACGACAGCGGCGACCGAAACCGCTATACTCCTCGATGAGTATAGCGGCAGCCGAAAACGCTGATCACGCCGCGAACTCCAGCCATTAAAGACGATGACGAAACCACTATCGCGTCCATGTCGGAGTGTCAGTGAGTTGAGGGTCCCAGAACGAAAGCGTGTCTGAGTCCCTAAAAATCGGCCAGCCGTCCCACAGTTTGCGCATCAGGGCTACCACTGTCTATGAGTGCCACCGCGTCATGCCCCCCTCCTATGGCTGCTGTTTTCGAGCTTACGGCGCTTTATTGATCTTTCTAAAGTATCTAAAAGAAGTGTGCTGGAGTGTTTCATGAAGGCGAGCCTCTGCGTTGAGCCATCTTTTTAAGAATATAGGCCAAACGCGTCTGTCCCATTATCAGCTCGCGCAGAGATGCGTGAAAAACGCCGGCTTAGGAACGACGTGTGGGTCGGAATGATCATTACTTTAATGTATCTGAACAATGGACGTGTTTTGTGCGGTGAAATGAAAAGCAAAGTTCTGCACATAATCCAGATGATATATGTAGAGGGTATAGACGCGTTGCGATTGGGATGATAGAACAGCTTGTTGTGTGAAGAGATGTGACTTTTTGCGCATGTATGGCACGCTGCACCTTCCTCCAAGATATAAGTGAAACCAAAATTGAAAAAAAAAGAATGACCGGATTAATCGTAACAGTTTCTTTGCGCTTGAACACAACTGCTTGAGTTTCCTGTCTTCTTCTTGGTCTACATCAATCATCATCATCCGCCGTGATATTCATGGCTGACTCTGCGACTGAACTGTGGCCACTTCTCAGAACGTGACCGTACCTACCTACCAACCTTAAACGATCGTTGTTCCACAATGGTTTTCCATACCTTAGTACAAATTCCTAAGAAGGCTGCAGTTCCGAGATTGATCCCGCTGATTAATGCAGCTTCAGCTTCTATCTCCTTTTCGACTTTGCGGCGGGAACATAGTGAGACAACGATGACAGATGACCAGCTCATGATAACAAGAATATTTAAGACGATGAACATGACAGTCCATTTCGGAGAAGAATATAAGAAATTGTATTTGCTCCTGAAATCGAGCTCTCATCATCTTCACCAATCAATGAGGTCTTGTCGAATCTGGGAGCCACCACAAATGCGTCATGCTCCCACCTTCAGAGCCCTACGAGACGCTTTGTCGCAGTCACTTGCGCCAAAAAGTTGAATTTCACAAAAACCTCTGATTTTAGCAAAGGATGTCACCCTTCACAAAGTCATCTAGAGTACATCGACACCCAACATAGGTGGAATACCCTGAGAATGAGTCTCACCCAACCTTCACTTTTTTGGCCAACCCTGGGTGGAACCATCACTTTGGGGNAGAAGTCTCGCGAATCCCACTTATCTTGACCTCGGAAATGCTTCTAGCAAAGTGTCCCTCGACCTCATCTGCCCAACTCTACAGGCACGTGTGCTTCTTTGACTCATATCAGTAGAAGAATCATCCGTAGGACGGAGTAACTTTGTGATGCAAAGACACTGCCATGATTGTGGACCAGGACAGGAACTGCTTTCATTTTCATGGACAAGGTTCACAGCGTGGTGAATGCGATATGTGATAGGTTATGTGCTCTCCCAGACTTCGTGCAGTTTTTTTTTTGACTTTTTTGATAGGAATGCCTACATTAAACCAACGGATCTCTCTCACGTAATGTAACCACCGATCCTGCTGTCTCAACTTGTCCTCGCTCACGACTATCTAAGCCCCACCGCATCAGACATCTCCGATTTTTTTTTTCGAGTGACACAGGTTCTGGCTACTTGAAAATTATTTTATTTATTTGTACGTGGCTGTGCTACGCTGATTTATAAATACAACATTAAGAGTACAAGTACAATACATAAGAATAGAAGACAATCAGCAACGGCTTGAAAGGCGGGAGTCACTCAGTCACTCAGTTACATTAGCACAATACATACATATATTGTAGTCAATCAGTAGAAGCGTTCAGATGCTTGTCTACCTGTCTCTTATGTTGTCTTAGTGAGCATGGCAGATCGAATTTCTTGTGGAATTCTAGAAAAATCGAGTCAGCTGTTTGTGTGAAAAAGTTGGATTGTAAACTGTTTTTTGGTGTGGAAAATTCTATCTTAAATGGGCCACCCATTTGAGATAGAATTTTCTTGTTCATGAAACAGATAACCTAGAAAATGTATCCACGCTTGATTCGGCGAGTAGCTAGAGAATGAATTTTGGAGGTTCGGTTTCGAACAGAAGCCCAAGGAATGTTGGCATAGTTATATCCATTTAGTCTTATCCAGAGCTTTCTACTGAAGCTGCTTCGAACAGATTCGAGCCTCATAATTATGTTTTTGGATGACGGATTGAACACAGTAGTGTCATATTCTTGAATAGGTCACACATAAAATTTTTAGGCCAGTAAAAGATGATTGACCGAATTTGTCGACAATGATTTGAAATCGTGTGGCTTTCTTCATTTTCAATCATACCTCCCATAATCCACCGACACATCACAGCGAAGTAGCAACCTAGAGAGTTGGATAAGCGATTGGTTTACAATTATAATAGTTCCGTAGAATCTACATCTGAAAAAAAAATCAAATATGATTACAAATCTCTCCACACCCGCTTTTTTAGTAGTAACGCTACTATATTTGCACACTGGTGTAAATTTTATGTCGTGTTGTTTAACACAAATAGGACCAGTTCTAAACGTTTTACAGAATGGGTGATGCACTCACATGGACAATGAGAGCTATAGGAGGCACCGCTGTTCTCCTCAACCTTTCCGCTTTATACATGTTCTTCAAGAAACCAGCACAAAGAATGGGTTCTAACTTTATGATTCCTGTTGTAGCTGCCCTGAATATTTTACAGTCTATCACTCGCGTGCTTTCTATGTCGGTATGTTTTTTTTGTTTGTTGTAAACGTTCCATGAGAATTTATTTTACTTTTAGGTGATTGTCATTCATAACTTCTGCCTTGTGTCTATCGTTTCTGGTCCAACGAAGTCAAGCTATGTTGGTCTAGTGACATCTGTGATTAATTTCCTAGCTTTGCACTCTTGCTTGTTGATTGTAGTCAACAGCTTTCTGAAAAAATACATCATATTGTGCAGGTAAGTGGGAGCACAATACTGCTTACGGGTTGCTCGACGGAGTCACTGTAGCTCATCGTCACTTTGCTGTAACTTCCTTGGAACCTTATCAATAAAGGCAGTTTGGCTACCATTTGATTTGTCTCGTGCAGATCTATCGGGCGACCTACTGAACCTATGGTAAACTTTCCGTTTACCGGTTTCTTCTAAGCAATCGACATATCGATCGATGACGCGTAATGGGTCCTATCAGCAATAAGGAATCCACACGCAATAAACTAGAACTCAGGTTGATAGTTTCTGCTAAACTGAGGCAAAACGTTCGAAATCAAGCATCTAGGAGCAGAACTAGGCAAGCCCTACACAGTCCCGTACCCATTCAATTTTCGACGGAGCTGCCGTTAGGCAATGTTATTGCAGCAGATCTAGCAAACTTGAGTAGGAAACAATTTTAGTTCTAAAAGAACTCTTCGCTGTCCAACTCGACTATCCTAATTTTATGTCTTGATCAATAACAGTGAGCGCTTTGTTGTTAGTGTTTTTATTCAGTGAGCTTTCGGCGCTTAGCGCCTTCGTCAAACCGATCACTGTGCAGGGAGGGTGAGAAGATATTATTAATTAAATTTTTTGCTTTTGCTAATACTTACTAATTTTGCCGAAAATTCAGCCGCATTCTTACAACCGACTGTCTGCACTAGCCCTGGGAGAGTGAGGAGACATTGGGTGTCATAGGTGGAATAGTTGTGAGAACGGGTCCGTGAAAGTGAAGGTTGGGGAGAAAAATGGCGGTTGGCTGAGTGAACGTCACCGACGACGGGGGGAGGTCCATCCATCCCTTAATACCTCTCAGCTCAAGGCGTCGACAGGGGGGGGGGTAAAATATAATAGGATATAATAGGATATATTTGTACCTAAAAATTGGAAAAATATGGAAATCATAGAGATTTTAGAGATTTGTTGAGGTAGAAGGGTACGCGTTCGCATATGTGAGGCTGCTGGGGTCACGTATTCTGTGCGGGACTAGGAAAACGAAATGCTGGAAACTTGTGGAACCACGCTTGCCCACGGCAGAGGAAGAGAAGTACTACTGGAAAGTACTCAGTATTGGCCACTGTGGTGGAAGCTGAGTGAAAAAAATTATCCTGAACATTCGTGGTATTTACGTTTTTGACAGTATCATTTTCTAAAAACTGGAGAAGTGTTGAAAAAACATGATCAAGTGGTAGTGGTAGAGTAACAGTACTACTGGAAAATATCCAGAGATTGGAGCGGAAGAGAATTTATGAATGAGAATCGATCCGAGAAAAAATGAATTTTTTTAAATTTTCAACCTTTATTTTCAGAAATATCCGGGACCCGGCTGCAAAACTCTAATGTGAGAACAAGTAAGCCCAATGTAGTGACTTTAAAGGAAAATTCACTTCATGCATAGATTGCATATTGTCATCAGAACTGCGTGCCAAATTTCTGAAAAAATGCAGACGCGCAAAAGTAGGGCCCGCACCGCGCCCCGTCTTGGGCGCAGAAGTGAACATTTTTCAAAGGTCAGGTTGCTAGGAAATAGAGGAAGATTTGCACTTCCCATAGATATCCAAACCTCCTTAATCGCTTTCGAACGCACGTCGAAATTTTTGTACCAAGTTGGGCTATTTTCGAACTTTGAGTGGATTTTTCAGGATTCGTTGAAATCTTTTTCCGGATGTCAGGTTGCCAGCGTGTTCAGCTGACGATTCTGCGTCGATTGATACCTGGATGCAGGGTGGAAGTTCGCTGGGAAGCTCGGAATGCCGGTTGGTGAGAACGCTATAACGGGCATTCTCATCGCCAAAACGAGGAAGTACAGANGTGGATGTCAGGTTGCCAACCTGTTCAGCTGACGATTCTGCGTCGATTGATACCTGGATGCAGGATGGACGTTCGCTGGCAAGCTCGGAATGGCGACTGGTGAGAACGCTATAACGGGCGTTCTCATGTGCATTTGTCTGCGTCTCTTCACTCTCCGTACTTCCTCGTTTTGGCGATGAGAATGCCCGTTATAGCGTTCTCACCAACCGGCATTCCGAGCTTCCCAGCGAACTTCCAT
>JARK01001609.1:98253-131768 GCA_000688135.1 Ancylostoma ceylanicum
TATAGGGCACATACGCATTCAACACCTCTACGATGCTCAGATGAAGTCGAATGCGTGGCGCATCCCTCGTGACGGGATTGGTCAACGCCAACCACTTTATCCTTTATCCTTTATTTTTGCTTAGCACATCAGCGTAAGAAAAATGGGTTCGATTACCAAAAACAGGTTAAAACTGAGACGTCTAACTTATTCAGTAGCAATACCGTGGAGTCGTAATGAATCAAAAGAGACACCGCAGATAAGCAATACTCCATAGGCATTCGACTGGAATTGTAGTACAAATGAGGAAATTTAACTTAGAAAAATATTCTGTACGCGCCACAGTATTTTCCTTGCAAGTCAACAATTCCATAAGGCTCTATGGAGTTTTTCTTTACTAGAATCACTAATGATTATTTTACCGGGAGGAAGAGACCTCTCACAAACAAAAGACGTTGAGATAGTAGAAAAATATCTGACAACACATCTTTCTACACGGACGCGGCTTATTCGCAGTATTTTCGCTTCTATTTGGAGGAATAAAGGTTTCACCTCTCCTCTTTGATTTCCCGTATTTTTCCGTTCTCGAGGCCAAATCGGAGGAAACGTAAAACGTGAAGCGGAAGCTAGAAACGACTGTAACACGTGGAGCGAAAAAAAAAACAGAAAATCCTAAAAGTTGTTGATCTGGGCCAATGCCGGCCTGGACAATATTCTTCGCCTTCATCAAGGTACAACGAAGACGAGATTGAAGCATCTTGAATAGGGATGGAGAAGCCCTCCACGGAAGATCTACAGGATAATCGTCTGCGACTTCAAAGGAAAGATTGGTCTGAGAAGAAGGCCTCAGGAGCTTCGTGTTGGTGAACACGACCTACAGTGGAACAAACAGGGAGAGATGGTGCAGAATTCAGCATGACAACGAACGAGAAGTTTAGTGCAAAATTTAAAGAAATAACTTCCATGTTCTTTCTTCTTTGAACCTGGGCATTTTGCGGTAATAACTCTATATTGTGTTGTGCCTGACCAGGTTGTTAGTGGATATATTTATTAATTTTATGCCTGACGTTTCGACGTGACCGTCGTCATCGGAGGCCTAAAAGTGGCTCTTAGTTTTTCATCTGTGTTCCAGACCGCCAAACGTCTCTTCTCACTCTGCTAGTTTCAACTTTCTCCCCAGCTAACTACCCCGAAAAACTCTCAGGGCGAATGAAGGACCCACCCTATATCCACCGTTTTAGCGGAAGAGTCCGCACTAGTTGTGAGCGTCGTATGCGGACGAGTGAGTGACACCGCACTGTCCACATCTATATTATATACGGTCTACAGCTCACATAACGATATATAGGGAAGAAAGTCACTTGTTAACGATAAGCACTCATTCTTGCTGTTCATTTCTGGACTCTTTACAGTAATCCAGAAGGCTTCAAGTGCTTTTCTAGCCGAGATCTCGTCTTCGCATGCCAGGATCTTGCATTTGACAGCGAAATCTTTCCCGCCGTGCGCTTTGCTCCTGTGCTTACCAAGAACTTGGTGGTTGAACGATGTTTGGAGTACAGTAGGAAAATCGGCAGGCCTCGATGACAGATTCATTGGTAGACTAAGACTGGAGAATCCGAACTGTCCGGTCTTCTACAGCCTTGTGAAGACGCATAAGATCCCCTTGCACGAAATGGGTTCTATGTCGGCGGAAACCTTCAAGATACGACCAATAGTTAGCTGTGTAGGTGGCCCATCCGACAGAATCTCATGGTTTCTTAACAAAATTGTGATTCAACTGATCGCAAAGGTACCAGGTCATCTCTCTAACACCTACGAGTTCATCGATCAATTGCGGAAAGCAAAATTTGAACAGAATAGTGTTATCGAGTCATTTGACATTACATCACTATACACTAATGTTCAAAACGATGCAGCTCTTTAGGCGTTATCAGAGATGCTGGATAATCACACTACCACCATCAACACCTTTGGGCTCAGTAAGGCGCGCATCATGACCCTGGTAAGCGAATGTTTGAAATGCAACATCTTTAAATGGTCGGGATCCTACTTTTCACAAACATGGGGTCTTGCCATGGGTCAAAGGCTAGCGCCAGTTCTTGCAATCTGCTTCATGAGTAGAATAGAGCAACCAGTGCTAGCCCGCATGCCGCAAATGTACTGCCGTTACATCGATGACTGTTGCCTAGTAACATCAACACAGTCCGAAATGGACGAGTGTTTCAGAATTCTCAATCAGCATTCGCAGTACATTAGACTCACACGAGAAGCACCGCAGGATGGATGGTTACCCTATCTCAACACGAAGGTGAAGTTATCCAACGGCACATGGACCATGAAATGGTATCGCAAGGAGAGCTCCAAGAACATTCTCATTAACGCCAGCTCCGCACATCCCGCTAGTATGAAGCGTGCCGTTATACGGAACATGTTCAAAACAGCAAGTAAGGTGTGCACTGGCGATGATGAGCGGTACGAATCGCTGAAGTTGGCCTCCCAAATAGCAAGCAGCAATGGTTATTCGGTGTCACAACGTTTACGCAAACATCGTGTTTTGCATTCGAATCGCAATCAAAACAGAAACAAGATTCCATTTTGCCTAACCTTCATTTCGGACGAAGTTAGCGCGGCTGTTCAAAAATGCATCTTTCGAGCTCAACTACAGGATGATGTTGTCTTGGTGAACATACCTAATGATAACATCAAAAAGCAGTTAGTTCGGAATAGGCTCTACGATAAACAATGTATATCAGAGCACTGCATTGTATGTCCGCACGGAAAGGAAGGTGACTGTGCAAAAGTAGGGGTCATATATCAGCTCGAATGCTTAGATTGCAATGCGCTATATATTGGGGAGACCAGCAGAACACTTTGTGTGCGCGTAAAGGAGCATTTGGCGAGTAAAAGGCGAGGAAGTCTAGTGTCCCCGCCTGGTAAGCACAGGAGCGAAGCGCACGGCGGGAAAGATTTACTTCGAGAAAGGCCCTGTTGGATTTCTGCCCGAAAACCTGAAATGAATTGCAGAAAAGAGCATTTGACGATCACCAGTTATCTCTTGCCTTTTCTGTCCTTATGCGAGCTATAAGATCAACAGAGATTATTCATGCTTGGCTAACAACACCTATGAATCTGAGTCGTTCACGACATATTAGCGGTATGTTTTAATCTAAGAGGACTAACATCACCGCTGGCATCGTGACGCACTTGGGGTGCGTAATACCTCTGGCTTAGAACCCTGAAATCATGTGATTAGTACGAATTGAACGTACTGGGAGAGGAAGTGTTTTGTGGAACAGTTCGTAAAATTAAGAATATCTTGGATCACTTTCAGACCTCTGAAAACGATATGAAGTCGATATTAAGTGAAAACGATAAGAAAATTATGTGCTTTATGAACAGCCTATGAAGCAAAGCATCAAATATCAGTATTATTAACCAACCATCTAAGTCGCTTGGAGCAGAGATATTGGTCGCCCGCTTGGAGCAGAGATATTGGTAGATATAAGTTAGAGCCGCCCTCAATTTCTCAACCTGCCCTCAATTTCCACTGGGATAAGCACCGTCATGATGCGATGTCTAAATTGAGCTCAGTTACACGATGATGTTGCCTTGGTTAACATTCGAGATCGAGAACGTCAAATGTCAGCTGATCCGGACTTCATAACAAAGGCTGTATATCAGAAAACGGCATGATTTATTCTCACGGAAAAGTGGGGAACTGTGGGAAGACAGGAGTAATTTACGAATTTTAATGTTTGGTTTGTCATGCCCGATATATTGGGGAGACCAGTTGACCACTAAATGACCCGTCAATGAGCATTTCTGTGTATCAGGCTTATAGCTGTGCCTGAAGAGCCGTGTTCCAGCACCTCTTCTATTTTTGACATTCGCGTATGACATTTCTAAGGACATTTTTTATTGAGAAATCATCTGTGATCAAATACTGATGGTTGCAAGCACTCATAGCACGTGGGAACTACGTCTTCTCATTGAGAAAACGAATATTAAACCTATTAGGAGCAATTTACCGATCCCGAGGGGATGGATGGCTTGGTTGGCCACGGGCGCTATCGAACCGTCGACCGTGTGCATGCGCAGCGAGCCTCTTACCACTGCGCCACACGCGCCCCTATTTGAATAGTCTATGTAATTTCCAAAATTCTATATTAGTTTAGAATGTACCGTTTCTGTTCGCTTCCAAAGGTAAACGTTTTACCTCAGCGTCGTTCCGCTTGTGCTGACACTGATATCGACCCCTCTTATCGTTCTGAAATTTTAATTCGGCTAATTCTGAGATGAATTACCCTCTTAGCCCAGTGAACACGTGCTTCTAAAAGTGGAGCTACGAACTCAGTGGCTTTTTTTGTTGTCTTTGTTATTCCACCACACCTTAGAAGGCTACAATATCAGAACGATAATAACAAATTTAGGTCAGCATGAAATAAGAGAAGGAAGCGGCGACAACTACTAAGCTTGACCATTTCTTGGTTAACTCGATGACTTTGGCTGACGCATAATTAGTTGTCAAATTGTAACAAAGTTTAAACAAAAGGCACCCATCTGGAAATCGAACAGTGAAGCATCTAATAAGGCAAAAGTGGTGATCTGGAAGAAAATTCATCGCTCTACATAGTACGCTCTAATATAATATAAAAATATTAAAAATCTCTTGTAACAACGGCTACCCTCAATAAACCAACCGCAGATTTTGTCAGAAATTATTAAAAGCTATGAAGGTATGATGGATGTCCTCAATTAGTAATCACAGGTTGGGCCATAAGTTCTTGCACGCCTATTTAGTAACGCCACAGCGGTTGAATTCAAAATGATGGCACGACCTCTATGGCGGCACTGAGCCAACTCTATATGTGGTAACTGGAAACACTTACCAGATTGAGAATATGCTGCCATTTGCTTTTGTATGTAATAACTCAAAGTTGAGGGAGTAGCGTACTCTTCGCGGCACGGTATGGCTCGGTATGACAATTTCATCTTTGAATGGAAGACACTCAGAACGAATCAAATCGTTCCTCACTAGAACTTTGGAATGGACATAAAAGGCACTGAGGAACTCACAGGATGAACCGAGATCCCACCCCCATTCTTTTCAGAAATTTCAAGAAATTTCTGAGTAAAAGGCGTGTAAAAGTTGACTCCTTCAGTTCATTGTGATCCACAACATCAAAGCTAAATTGAACTTCACTTGCACTGCATTTTGGAAAAGAAGACACTTGCTGCCTTCAACTCAAATTGAACAGAGAGCCAAGATGAGTCTCAAGTGAGGCTCAGAATCTGCTCATGTACAAAGTGCGCCTCATGGAGTGGTGATTCCGCGCTGAGAACGAACTCTCCTGTAACACCAATCTGATTCTGGTGGGTAGCCGTTATGCTTTGGACCAAATAAAAATCAAATATTTTTATAACTTTAATAACATTTCAGGAAACAATTCAAACTTTGAGAATTTCGAGAATGAGAAAGCCCCAAAGCTCTTCTTCTCTTTTGTACAGCACCACAGTGGTCTCTAATGTTAGAACATTAGAATTTTCCATTTATTGGAAATGTTCGGCATTTGAAAGCAAAAATATTCGATTTCGAATAAATCGAAAATTCGAATGTCCCAACATGGGAGACCAATACAGTGCTGCACGAATGAGAAGAAGAGCACTAGGGCCTCCTCATTCTCGAATATCAAG
This sequence comes from Ancylostoma ceylanicum, assembly GCA_000688135.1. Taxonomy (NCBI): domain Eukaryota; kingdom Metazoa; phylum Nematoda; class Chromadorea; order Rhabditida; family Ancylostomatidae; genus Ancylostoma; species Ancylostoma ceylanicum. Next base: position 103,927 of record JARK01001609.1, read on the forward strand.
ATGTTCGAATCGTTTCCTAGATTGTTATTAAAAAAACAAAATTATTCGGTTTTTATTCGGTTCAAAGTATAGATGCCGTATGTAACCAATGTTCGAGAGCAAATCTAGTGCGATATCACAGATAAGTTTGGTTTCGTATTGAGATCAAGCTTTGAGAGGTTTCGTACCAGAAACACAACCGTGCCGCGACGTGCACGCTACTCTCTCAACTTTGAGTTTATAGCGCACCCTGTAGTGAGGTTTGAAACGACAAACGTTGTATTCAAGGACGGACATTACGAATGGCGTTAAGCATCACTTATAACGTCACAATCGTTTGATTAACCCATTGACGACCGCGCGACTCACCGGTGAACCGCATTTTTTGGTCGCGTGGGACCGTGTGGCTCATCGGTGAGCCACGCTCCTTTAACAAAGTGTATGACCTCAATTTCGTGATATTTCGTTGTCTTTTTGCACGAAATCGATGAATTACATCCAAACACTGTTTTACTACTCATGGTTTAATACATACTACTTTTCAGTTGCAACAAAAAGCTTCTAAAGGGTGAGGTTTTTTAAAAACGAGGAAGGTGAATCGCATTTCATGTGTAGTGAAAGGAAGCTATCTTTGCGAAAATCAAATTTCCTGCATAAATACATTTCAATACATGTCGCTGAGTTGAGATAAAGGCATTTGAATGCGTATTATCTTGTTATTTTTCTTTATACACTGGAAACCTCGTAAACAAACTTCTTGTAGCTTTAAACTAAGAAAACCAAGATTGAAAGCACTACTTTTTCGTCCAGTGATAGCCAAAATGTTCTAAAACAAGATACCAAATTAGTTTCTTGTAATTATCCATTTCGTACTTGTAATAGTATCATAATTATGTGAAACCCTGCGGCCGCCGCCATGTCGAAAGGGGCATTGCCCCCACGAGCCAGACACGCGAAAATGCGCGCGCTCGTCAATGGGTTAAATTCTTATTATGCAGTTTTTGCACCTGCAGAAAGACAGATTATGGTTGAAAGGGAGATGAACGCAGTACTGCACCAACGTCTAGCCGTCGCTCTCTCAGCTCATGCAGATTACAGCTGTCAATCAGAAGTCAGCATGTCTAAATATGCATTTGAATAATGCTCACAGCGATTGCTTCATCATAAGATTTATTTGCTCTTGAATTTGCCGAATTTTGAACAATCGGCTCATAAATTCCTGATACTGTCTGCAGTTACAAAAAAAAACACGTTTTATTACGCGGCATGTCACAACTGAAAGTCTGTCTAAATGGTTACTCATGTGAAGATGCGACGAATGGCAGGAGTTTTTTTTTAATCAACAACGTCATGGTAAAAAAGACGCAACACTAAAAGGAGCAGGAGCAAAACGATTGATATAAGTTTGCAACTTGATAATGTCAAAGACAGGTTTTTGCTTGAATGTTTTTAAAGCGAGGAACCGTTCCTGCTGAGCGAGATAATGATAATTATTGGACTGAACAGAGGAAATAATGAGACCATGATTCTGGAGAATGATGTGAAAGCCGGCGTAACAGTGACGCCGCTGTATAATAAAATAGGTATAACTACCATACGAGGCTGTAATAGCACGGCAAGGCAGAACGTCTAAAAAAACATTTGCAGAAAAAATATGAGTTCTTTCAATTCTTAAAGTTGACTACGATGTTTATAGGCACAACCATTTCTCGCATTTTGCTACATCAATGAACGCGCCGTAATTCAATTTTTCAAGTGATTAAAATGGTTAGAAGAAGGAATTTAACACCTAGGTGGTGCGGTGCGGCAGAGTAGACACACGGTATTCTGTAACGCAATGATGATTTACTGCCACTATTCTGAAGTCAATCGGCGTTGCTGCTATGAATGCCGAACATAGGCTTTCGAGAATTTTTCATATTTTTCTAGGAGATGTCGAATGTATTGTCCATATTTGATGTTGAGATCTCATATCTTTCACTTTACCTGTCCCAGCAGCATATTGTTCAAGCGTCGTTGTAATATCTTTGCCCTTTGACTGAAGCATGATTCGTTCAATTTCTTCTTCACCTGATGTGCCCAGTAGAAACCAAGTATTAGAAGGCTTGTTCTTGTTAATATTACTTCGATGTGAAGTACAAACGAAAACCAATGCTCTTTTGGCTGAAAAGAAAGTGCTACTGATCTTTCTAGAGTATCTGAAAGAAATGTGTACAGTTGAAACATTATACAGTCGCAGTCATGTAAATCCACACATAGATCCTTTACCAGCATTTTCCACGCACAACTTGGTGCACTTATACGACAACTGGTGTATCACGCTTCAGGGCGGAACTTCATCCACCTACTTCACTTGGGGTCTATTGCTGGTTGTTTATGTTATGGAGGCGAGTTTTTGCGTTAAGCGGTCATCTCGAGAACTCCGCCGGTGTCACACTTGCCGGCGACTGCGACTCAAAATGCTGTACTCTACATGGACTATAGCGCCAGTGTTAGCTTGAGCAGAGATGTGTGGAAAACGCCGGCTCAGGAATGACATGTGGATTGAAATGACCATCGCTTTAGTCTATCTGAACAATGATTGTGTCTTATATTGCGAAATGAATGGCAAAGTTGTGCACGTAATCTAAAAGATGCAGATCAGGGCTGTGCGTTACAAAAATTCCAGAACTCGTTGAACCTTTAATTCATTACGTCACGGAAAAATGGCCGTTGCGCCTCAACGCGTTTACCCGTTAATTCGTTAATTAGTTTTGGGAATGGGGCATGCTAAATACCGCAAGTTTCAGTCGAGTCATGCGTTTTCTCATCGCAGGAAGCGCGAACAAACTAGATAAAAGGAATCAGAAAAAAATAACAGTAGGTTAGCGCAAATGCAAATGCTTTTGTTGGTTTGCAAAGTGTGCCCAATTCACATGATAGTGTCCTAGTGTAGCACCAGAACTTGACAACCATAATTCTTCCCTTTTCGTTGAGTCGCTTGAATCGTTAACCCGTTACGTTACGCGTTAATGCGTACGCGTTACGGTCAGCCCTGAAAAAGCTACCATTTATGCTGAAGTTTTACGAATCGCTCGCACTTGTTCTACTAGACATGACTTTGTAAACCGTTTGACACGAACTAAGAACATTCTCTTGAACATGAGCTACAATAAATTCACAATCGAAAGTTCATACCTACGTTGTTTGTTCAAGAATAATTACATCATATTTAAATTCGATATAAATACTTCTAGGACCAAGGATTTTGTGAAAGAAATATTCTAATTAATATACGCCTGACATGTAAATAAAAAATTAAGAGTCACTCTAACACCCACCCAAAACAACCGGTCCTCTATCTAAGTAATTCTGTAATTAATATCATAGTTGACCATAAACATCAACAGTTGATTAGATTAAATTATACGTAGTGTTCTCCATTTCATGCTATCCTGCACGAAATATAGGTAGACGATTATATCCAACATATATACAGATACGTAAGTTTGAAGTTAACCAACTAATACTAAGAATTTTGAAAAATATGTGCACATATTGCATAGGTAAATACTTTAACTTTTCATACACACTATAGTAAGTTTCCCTTACCTTACTGATGAGTGCAAGGGGAAACTTACTCTTATGTTTAGTTTTCGTATAAGGTTAAAGCACGAAACGAAAACTGAACAGATAGGTAAAACGTGAACACATCATCAAAATTTAGAATTCACCACATTTTCACTGCGCCAACGTTTTGTAATTAACCTTTGTTAGAAAGTGAAGATGGGAGCTTCACGTATTGTTTATCTTCGGAATGATGCTGCGCAAATTTTTTAGTTGTTCTTACACAACCGTGGTCCACATACGAATGATTGTGAATACGAGATGTGGAAGCAGCCCAAATATCATCGAGGCACTTTGAACGCTCGTTGTTCCACAGCGGTTTTCCATACCTTCGTACAAAATCCCAAGAAAGCAGCTGTTCCGAGATTAATCCCGCTGATTGATGCAACTTCAGCTTCCACCTCCTTCAATACTTTGCGGCGCGAACACATTGCAACAACGATGACGGATGACCAGCCCATGATAACAGGAATATTTAAGACGACGAGCATGAGAGTCCATTTTGGAGAGGAATAGAGAAAGTTGTAGTTGCTTCTAAAATCAAGCTTTCAACATTTCGCCTATCAATATTATTAGAGTCTTGTAAGATAGTTTGAATAATGCAAGCAGTAGAAGAGGAAAATCTCATCACTCCACGACTTTTTTCAAATCAACACTATCTCCTTCACCATTTTTATATCAAGCGCCCAATTATCACGCCTTCCCCCACCCAACATCATCCGCATAGAAATGGAGGCTCGCTTGGCAAAATCATGACTAACCAGCCTGGTCGTCCAATAGCCAAATGACCCTCAGGCTTGTTTGATAATGGTATCGCTGGGTGCAGGTCCTTCTGGTACCACTGTAACGGTACCGTAATTAGCGATCTAGGTTGCGCGCGTCTGCATTACGCTACAGACTACTAGTATTTCTGTGATGGAAAAGCAATTGACTGTCACTTGTACTGCTCTTATTGAATCGATGTTTCACACTTGTGGCTAATATAAATATGGCAAAATTACCTAATGCAATATATGTATACCCAGACTCACTTCCTTCTGCTTTTCGCCCTTTTATTTATCTATGATCGGGTCAGCATGTCCACTTTCATTCAATAGATCGAGCTGTGGGTACTGAGATGGATGGTCTCAATTCCATGCGTACCCAAGCAGAAAAACTCTCTCCCTTTCGTCCGCAACTCAAAATCTCGATATCATAGCGTTGTTACAGACAAGAACTTCTCTCATCAAATTGAACATTTTGCAAAAGATTCTCCTGGGCTGGCATCGAACTTGGAAGCCACCACAAATGAGGCGTGTTCCTCCCATCAGGGCCCTACGAGAGGCGCTGTCGCAGCCAACTGTGCTGAGAATTGAATTTCTTAACAACCTTCGGTTTTGGCACAGGATGTCACTTTCAACAAAGTCTATCAGAGTACCTAGGCACCTAATGTCTCAACAGTCTCCTATGGGTGTATTGACAGTTGTAGAATTTTTGGCAAAGTTAGTACAGTCTAACTCGATAAATGAGAACAGCTAGAACTACCTCTACTGGAATTTTCAGAAAAGCATGTAGTGCTTGTTATACGTTTTTCTCAGGAGATCGGAAGCCCGTTCCCCCAGCGACGTTCAGCTCCTCCAAAATCAAGGTTTTCACAAACCACAACAAAAATATGCATTCTGTGAAAGCTAAACAAGTGATCCTACAACATCCACACTTGCAGAGCGTAAAGGAAGCAAAGAGTTTTTCCAGAATTAGAATTTTTCCTGAGTCAAGTTTGCTACATCTGCTGCAATAGCATGGCCTAACAGCAACTATGCCGAGAAGTGAATGTCTAGGGAACAGAGTATAGCTTGCCTAGTTCTGCTCATAGATGCTCGATTTTGAACGTTTCTACCTATGAACTTGAGTTCTACTTCATTATGCGTGTTTCCGTTACTGCTGATACGATCCATACCGACGGTGACTCTCCGGTTTTCGACATCCCACTGTACATCCACTCACCTACACAGTATGATGTATTTCCTAAGAAAGCTGTTGACTACAATCAGCAAGCAAGAGTGCAGAGCTAAGTAACTAATCACAGATGCCACCAGCCCAGCATAGCCAGACCTCGTTGGTCCAGAAGCGATAGACACAACGCAGTAGTTATGAATGACCATCACCTAAACGTAAATTCCTATGGAAGGCCTGCAACAAACAAAAAAAAACAACATACCGACATGGAAAGCACGCGAGTGACAGCCTGTAGAATATTCAGGGCAGCCACAACAGGAATCATAAGGTTAGAACCCATTCTTCGTGCGGGTTTTTTAAAGAATATGAATAGGGCGGAAAGATTGAGGAGAACAGCAATCCCTCCTATCACTCTCACTGTCCACGTGAGTACATCATCCATTCTGGAAAACGTAAAACTGGTCCTATTGGTGTTGAACAACACGACATAAAATTTACACCAATGTGCAAATATGTATAATGGCGTTACTATCAAAAAGAACTGGTGTGGAAAACGCAGTAGATTAAAACCAGATTCATTGCTACCTAAAGCGAGAGTAGAATACTACCTCTTCGACTTGCTGGTCCTAGAGGTGGACCCTCCGTATTGGCCGGGTGCGGAGAAAACCCCTCCAGATAGAGGGAAAAGAAAATCCCTCCAGATAGAGGGAAAAGGAGCTCCTCCACATACCAGTTCATTCCCACACCACATTGAGGCACGGATGAGCGGTTTTTACAGTTTTGACGCGCCGCGCCGCATCCTATGCTTAAGCATAGGGCGCGGCAACGCAGTGCGAGCTGGCGCGAGCTCGCTGCGTCAAATGCCGCAGGGGGGTCCTTCTACACTTTTTCCCGCGGCGCGTCATTTTGCGAGCTCGCATGTGGGCTGCGGCAAGGAATGCTCGAGGGCGCGGCAAATCAGTTGTTCTTTGCAGTTGCATGCATTTTGAACGTTTTCTTACTTGATGTTTGTTTTTTTTTTCTTAATGATTTTTCTCATAAAACTTGTGCTCACCTCTCGTGACAGTTATATCGCTGTTTTACTTAGGTTTTAGTACCTATTCTATCAGAAAGACATTAAAATAGGAATTAGGATAGAAATGTGAAATTTGCTTGCGAACTTTAGCAAGTTGTCCAAAGGGCTGAAGCTCACACATATGACTGTTGCTTAGTGGTTTGCAGGTTTATCCCGTATAATCAAAAATGCAATGCAAAGTTTGTCGCTACTTCCTTGCTCGTTATCTCGCTGAAGTGGACCTGTTCTCCATCTCATACTGCTTAGGTTCTATATGCACCTATACCAACCATTTTGTTTGTATTTTGAGTTTTCACTTCCTAGATGTATGCACGCACTCAATTTGCAGTACTGCTCGCTAGAACTAGGTACGCTAGGGTTGCGGCAACCTGCGACGTTTACCGCAACCCTAGCGCGAGTTGAAATGCGAGAATTCAGCTCGCAGCAAGTGGTTGCTCGTGCAGCGCCGCGCCACAACTCGCTAAAAACTGTAAAAACCCCTATAGGGTTTGTGGTGGAGATTTCATGTATATTGCGGAAATCAATGCATTCATACATGGTTCACTAGCTGTCAACAGTCGAAAGACGAACATGAGGTGAATAGTGTTTTTGACGATTTCCCTCGACGAATCAATGACATGATTTTGCTGCTTGCCTTCAATTAAACAGCAGATCAAATGGGATTTTGAATGGGTCAACCAACATTGCTTCTCCCTGCAAAACCGCGTCTTTCATTGTCTCCTCACATTTCTTTTCAATGACGGCTTGCTGACATTCATTTTACGCAGAATCAAATCAGCAGAACGAGCATTGGCTTATCAAGACTAATTATAAATGGGTTGCATTCATATGACATTCCTAGACACTCATGAACGGTTGGAAACCAGCGTGGGTATGATACAACCAAGTATAAAACAACTCAGCAACGGAGCGCCCACAAGTTTTTCAAGTAAAGGAAGTATGATATATAAGTGTCAATCATAAAGCGTAATTATAACCGTTCTCTATGCACGCGAACTATCCTACCCAGGTCTTAAAATTTAATCGGGGATCGGTAGTGAAGACATGCCTCGAGACTGAATAAGAAAGAATTGCATCAGTTTCGTCATTCCATACTCGACCCTTCACTAACTGCTACCTCAGCTTCTTGGACAAGTGCATATCCAATATGACAAAGAAGAATCAGAGAAGAACAACGGATTTCAAAAAAAAAATGCCCTAAGAACACATGCTACGTAATAAAACCACGACTTCAGAGAGAAGGTTGTGATTACAGCAAAGAGGGAAGAATAAAAGTGCACGGTCGAGCAGGGCATTTTCTTGGTACATTAGCTAATACAGGCACTGGATTATTACAATTAACAACAGCTAGTGTACTTACACTTAGGCACCATACCAGAGCGCAGCACGAGATGATCATTGACCAACAACACTTAGTAGGTGTTGAGCAGACAAGTATTGTGTCAAAACAGCATCAATATGAACAGTACACCACTACCAGTAGCGTGTAATGAGAAATCAAAGTCATCACAAGGGTTATCCCATTTTTGCAACGTTTCATTCGATTCTAAGAAATACAGTTCATAGTGTACCTGCTGTGGACGTATGTACAAGATGATGTCATGGTGCAATGTGAAACTCGTTTTCAGCACATCAAGTAATCACCGGGTGCAAGTTCACAGCGTCCAAAATGTTCAGAAGCGCTTTGCGCGAGGTTGCAGTACGGATGCCCTCTTCTAGGCAACATCACAGCCTGGACCCAAAGGGCCCGGCAACTCCATGAATGTCTCCAGTCATAGTTATTGTTGAAGAACATAAGACTACCATTAAGTTCTGGTAGAATTGCTTCCGCCACGTGTGGGCATAAGGCGCGGAATCGCATTGGAGCACGTTTTCCCCCACCTCGAAACATTTCCAGGAAATTTTTCTATTTCAAAAAAATGTTTCAATGTGTGATCAGCTGCAAGAAATGCGCTCAGAAGGTAACTATTTTCCTCCAAAGTGTCATCCTTCGTTTTTGAGAAACAATATTTGTTTTTGAAAAAAAAAACCGCCATTAGTGGTCAGATAGTGATTTTTGACCATTTTTCGACCGTTATTGACGTTTTTGTAGTAGTCCAGTATGAGGAGTGATATTAAATTACATAAATGGTTCGGTCAAATTCGGTGAACTAATATTATATAATAAACATTTCAAACCAGAAAGCTTTTGGTGGATTCTGGAATATTGTATGTCTAGTAAGCAGGCGCACATGCTCGTACTGGTGACGTGTACCCCATACTTCAATCGTCCTGTATGGTGAAATTCGAGGTTTTGGAAAGGTTCCGCCATCGAGCAGTTGGCCTCGAATTGAATTTTTGAGAAAAGTGGGTTGTTGTGACAATTTTCCCTGGAAGATCCACAAAATCTTCGAATTGGATTTTACTGCTCAGATCGTTGTAGAGGAAGAAGTGCTCTTTCTAGCTTTTCCGAGGATGGCCAAGAAATCGAAGTCTGAGGATTATGCGGGCAAAAAATCACGGGTACTCCATGCCACCGGTAATGCACAATTTTTTTGAACATCAGCTAGACTGTTGATGTGATCTGAAAACTAGAGTAAAAATGCTGCAGAATGGCTACGCATTCTCATCAGTAAGCCCAGATATAAGCTAGCTGTGCTCGAAACCTAAGGCTTGGTTTTCTCATCCAAGCAACTTTTGGCCTCGTTCTGTGCTCTTGTCAACACCGACATGCAGTGGATTTTGCACATACATCTCAAAATAGGCTTCACGAGTACGAGGCTATTTTTTATCCCACTTGAATCCGTTGTCAAAAACTGCTTTTGTGGCTGTTCTGATGAGGAATTGCGGGGGGCTCAATTTGGCTGCACCAAAAAATCTGAATTTCAAGTTTCCGCTAAAATTTCTCCGCCATATCCCGAGTATCCAGGGGATATTTGTAACCAGAAAATAGAGGAAATCCAGCTCTATCGAGGGAGATGTAGCTTTTTCAGAAAAATTGCACCACCGCAGAGTAATAAGCCAGCAAACGATGTACAATAACTTATGCCCCCCCCCCTTTATGTATAAAAATGAATGTCTGTATTGTGTGTATGTGTGCATGTACAGTAGCGAGCAAAAAGATTGCAACTTTTGGTTTTTATTCTGTAACTTCGTTCAAAGCAAAACCTGGAGGTTCAAATATTTATGGAAGTTGTAGATACTCATACGAGTTGGAAACAAGTAAAAAACTCCTCATTCCATCAACTTCACATTTTTTAAGAAATGTGTGTAACGAATAGAAATCGAGGAGAGTTAACCAGTCAGGACCAAACTTTGCATACATATATATCTCGGGCCGGCGGAGGTTTCAGGCTACTTTAGGTCATCGATTGATTTATAGATTTTTCGATTTTATTGATTTTTCGCTATTTTTGTCCTGGGGTCGGTGAAGACATGTCCACTGGGGTCATCCGATACACTGAACACGAATATGACAACCGTCTCTCACCAAGTATTGATTTATCGATTTTATTGACTTTCCGCTATTTTTGCCCATGGGTCGGTGAGGACGTGTCTACTAGGGTCATCAAATATGCTGAGCACGAATATGACAACCATTATGTAACAGGGTCATCAAATATGCTGAGCACGAATATGACAACCATTATGTAACAAGTATTGATTTCTCGATTTTACTGATTTTTCGCAATCTTTGCGCACGGGTCGGTTGGGACATGTCCACTAGGGCTCTCTAATGCGATGACCGTGGTTGCATGAAAAAGGATTATTACGGTGCTCCTGAACATAATGAGCACTACGAAAGGATTCGTTGGGTTTAACAGTTGTCGTAGTCATAGTTTAATTGCCGGAAGAAAGAGAACACCCGAGCGAAGCCGGGCACACCGTCTAGTATACATATATTCCAGGAATCTTAATTGTCACCCATCCGTAAAGGAAGCCTTGAATTATTTCTTCCCTCATGCACAGAAACTTTTTCTCTGTAATGTACATCACTAGCTGCGCAGCAACCACAGTGGTGGTGAGTCATCTTTGCGTAGCAGAGTACCCCCCCCCCCCCTCTGCTGTGTCCCGCTGCAACAACTATGATGATGCGTAGGTATTGCTACGCGGCACAGCAGACGGGCACTATTTTGCTTCCGCAAGGATGATTGACCGCCACTGCTGCAGGTGTATTTGGAGTGCTCGAGGGAATCCTGAACTGCATGGTAACAGAACACATTTAGCTGAAGTTGTTTAAAGCAACAGCGTTGTCTCGTAAACAAGGCCGACAGAGTGAGCCAGGGCGACAAAGGCATCCATGAAGGGTGTTTGCTAAGCTAAGTCATCTTTGGCTTAAGCTCTGTATAAGTAACGGCAGTTGCGACCGCACCGCGATTAGAAGCGGCGCACCACTTACGCGGCGCGGCTGAGCGCAGTGCATGTCGGCTTTTGCCTTGACCGCGCCGCGTCGACGTTGCAGCGCTCCAAACCACTGAGAGGTGCAATCGCGATTGACGCTCCTGGTAGAGGCCAACTGGTGAACATCGTACACACACTGGCAAGGATAATTTCATTCTGCTACTGGGAATCTGAACAAAAATTCTATTATGAATGAAATTTTTTTGAAGCGAGAAGCAGTCAGCACAATGAGGAGGTCTTAACGTTTTTCTATTCCCAATTATCTATGTACAGTTATCTACAACAATTACCTACAAGCCCTCTAAAAACTTGGGCTGCTACGCCCTATTTTGAAAAAAAAAATTACGAAAAAAAAAACCAAAGTTGCAATCTTTCTGCTCGCTACCTTATAATTGTTCACGAGCACATCACAGATATTTTTAAAACTTCTCGTTAACTGAACGGTAATTGCGAGGTTTCACCAACTCGCAATTTATCAACCTTCAATTGAGCTGAAAAAAAACCTAAGGATTTTCAGATTAATTAAAGTTTCACGGATAACGATGTATCATAAGTGCAATTAGCAACTCATGGGCATCGACGAACCGCTTTTTCTTCCCCTGCGTACGAGGGGCATTCTGAAATATATTGCCTTCAGAGACATCTAGCACCTCATCAGCCATTTTGGACCGGCCCCAACCACAGGGGAGATAAAGCATGGAACGGAAGACAAAAAAAAACGGCCGTAAAAGGGAAAGCGCAAAATGAACAAACGGAGAATTCCGCGCACCCTTGATGTTGGCGAAAGCCGGCCCTATAAAATCTCACCGCCTCTGCCCTAACATCAAGTTGCGACAATCACGGGATCGAGGCCTTTTACATGGGTTTTGAGAAATCCTGCAGAGGAGATCACATCTTGATCGAGGTAATGGTTGGCGACTTCAACGCCTGAATTGGCCCGAGAAAACATCAGAACAGCTTCACATTGGTACTCAATGACTACACCAGCACGAACAGGAAGAGGGGCTCCCTGTGTTCATCATGATGACGAAGACCATCCATGCTAGCTCATCATTTCAAAAAGCTACCACCTACGCTGAACGTTGGATGTAGAGAATACCACTAAGAAATCGACCACATCATCGTCAACTGAAGGTGCATGACCGACGACGCTGTTGTAACGAAGTTCTACGCAGGATTAGACCATTTCTTTTATGTGAGACTCTTCGCCTCGCGTAAAGGAGAGGAAGCTGGTAAGTTAGAAAAGCAGATTGGTTTGTAGATGTGCAAGCCACCTTTTGCACCTTCATGCGTGGTCAGAAATTTCGACTGGTGCCTTCAATGCATCAACTAGCCGATGAGCTAAAGCATAACAGCTAAGACTTCTCGATTTTGCCTATTTGAAAATCTGATCTGATTTAACCTATAACATCTCAGAATTATGCGGAAATTTACTGTAAGCTACTATATTCTGCTTTCCTGTGAGAAGTGGCTTGAGTTGTTCATATCTAAGAAAGAAGAAGAAAAAAATTCTACCAAACTTCTTATAACTGTGAGAACAATATTTGCGAGCACTCAAGAAAAATTTCATTGCGAAACAACTTGACGTTACATTAAACTCCCGTGATCAACTCCATGGACGTCTCACCACTCCTTTGGTTAGGTTAAAACTGAAAAGTAGGAGCATCGGGGAGAATGTAGTGTCATGTGTGGATACGCACACAATCAAAATGTCGCGTTGCGTACTGTGTAGTACGATATCGGGACAATGAGCGCTGAAATCCCCTGAGCATTGTGCAAACATTATTATCAGTAATTAAAATGTTACAGTACTTGAAACTGAAGTGACGGATTTATTTCCACTAACGAAGATCAGTTCATACTAGCTGTTTGCAGAATCACCTTCAATGATTAAAGTTTCAATTTAATAAAGGCTGTTACTTATAGCCAAAAGACTTATAATTGGGCGAATAGCCTCTACCGCCACCGTAAGAATTATATCGACCACTTTGTCCTTGCACGTAGCCTCCTTGATTGCCGTAAGAATTGTTCTGACGAACTTGCCTTTGCATGTAGCCTCTTCGGTTGCCGTAAGCATAGTACTGACGGGTTTGTCCTCGCACACCTTCAGCATGGGTGTTGCTTCCTCCATTCTTTCCACTACCAACGTTACCATTGATGTAATTTCTTGGAAGAAAGCCAGCTTCACGGTACCGCATACAGAGAGATGCCATAGATGCAAGATTTCTATTGGATCCAGTTGGTGAGTTGCAGATAATGTACATCAAGTTTACACTACCGTAACTTTTGGCCCCTTTTCCGGGTACCTCACTGTTCGTTCGAGTGTCGTTTATCACGAGCACATGTGCATCTTTGTCGGAATTCCCTTTCTCATTCTTGCTCATCTGCGGTGAGGAATTAAGCACTGAGAATTTTTTGATAGGCAAGTTCGTCGATTTGCACTCATTGCGGAACTGGTCGAAAGAACCGCGCGCTAGTAGCTCGTAGTGACGATCCTCTTCTCCAATGAGTGAAATAGAGTAATCGACCATCGCCGTTCTCTTGTTCTTGCTGCCGTTGTGCTAAAAATTCATTGAATAAAGAGATATAGTGCATCATCTCTTTTATTTACAAGGGTTTCCTTCGTGTCTTATATCAAAGTCTCTGGAACCTTACCATCAGTCGCTTGACGGCGAACGGCTTCTTCCCTTCATAACGAACATAAAAAGAATGCAACACCACGTCGATTGTTTCGTCGTTCTAAAAAGAAGATTTTCAGAGGATATTATTCGCTTAATGTTGTATTGCTTGTTCTCGCAAGTTCACGATAGTACATGAAACATTTCCTCTGGCACATCCCGCGTTGTTAGGTGAACTACCTACTTCGCGACAACGCAGATTTCGCGCGCACCGCCACTTGGGACACACGCGCTTTTGCACAAATGGGACCCGTTATCGAAAGATCATGCACATGGTCCCACGCGGAAATTATCGTTTTTTCGCACGACATAGTAGTTCAGATCCACGTGGATCTAAGGAAACCTGTTGCAAAAGAAAATTTCATTCTTATATGTTTGACAAAAATATGACATAGAGAAGAGCGTGCCGACCGGTCGTGCACGTGGTCGCAAACGTGTTAATTTAGAAAGGACTGACATTTGAACGCTTGTCTACTTCAAAAGAGCTAAGGTTATGCATATGGTGCCAATTACGGATCTTTGACGAAAACGTTAATGTCGGAAGGTTGGGCCGCTCCAAATAAACCAGTCAACTATGTAATAACCTGGAGATCACAAATGAAACATCGCGAAATGTCTCAGATGTTCGCGGAAGGCCCTAGATCAGGTTCCCATGAGTTTTTTAGACAGGATTTGAAGACTGGGGCAGGTGAAGGTTTAGGGTAGAATTTCACAGGAACGTTTGATTCTCGATCGAGGCGTGGTTGTGGCCTTGCTGCCCATCGGTTGCCTCTTTCCACCGATGCACAGCACTATACCTCTTTTCATATAGAAGCGTTGGACGGACTGTCTAACTACTAACTGCTAAACTGTCACAAAAACTCGGGATATTTTAGTGCATCACAAAGGGAACTTGGTGAAAAAGAATACTCTTCTGTATATCAAGATTATAGCTGTGCCTGAGGAGCCGTGTTCTATCACTTCTTCTATTTTTGACATTCGCGTACGAGATTCCTGAGGATATTTTTCATCAAGAAATTATCTGTAATCAAATACAGATGGTTTCAAGCACTCAAAGCACGTGGAAACTACGTCATATCATTGAGAAAACGTATGTTCAATCTACAAGAAGCTGTTGAGCAGTTGTTATATGCTACCGGGCTGGGGGATAAGTTTGAGCGGTTTCTCATGACGGTAGAAACCACTGTTTTTCAAGAACAGTATCAGTCACACTAGTTGGGTTTTATAGCTCTTCTCTTGCTTTGTTAATGCAAGGCAGCTTCTCAGCTCCGAACCTACAAAGAATTGCGTTGTTTGAAACCACTCAAAATGTAGTCCGCCACCGCAGCTTTTGTATAGTACTTTATAGGACGCATTAGGAATCTAACAAAAAGAGTGGTACAGGACTTCTATAGGCCTGTGAAAGTTACGGTTTCAGAACGAAATGCAGTGAGATAAACTAGCATTTTGTTGCCAGTTAGCATCAGTGCCGGTCGCCTTTCATATTCCAGTCCTCTTGAGTCCCACGATTGAAATCGAACGGTACTCGGGGGCGGAGAGGTTCACTTTTTCTCACACTTGACGATCCATCTCCAGGCAAGCAATAGAAAGGAAGGTGCAACGAGAATTGAAAAGCGTCGGTAAAACTGTTGTAAAGAGCAAAACAAAAGCTACGAAATGTTCCATAGCGCGCAATCATTCGAAGTCCAAACTGCCGTGGGAAAAAAAAATAAATTGAAGGAACCGCACGAACTTATTCCCCAACCCAATACCTTGCGCATGCACATTTGGAAGATGTTCAAGAAGGTTAGTATTTAGATTGTACTGTCAATAGTAATATTGGTTTGAGTCATATTATAAGATTCTATGATTTTTTGACCATCTTCAAAGAAAACTAATAAGAGCAGTGAGCACGTTTCACCTCGACTCGTTTCCACTGGATAAGCGAATATGCAGGCTGCCACAGTTGCAGACTGTTTTCAATCATTTTTCCATATGATACTTCTAAATCTACTGGGCTTCAGCTAAACAAACCAACCTCACGGAGGGAATCGCGGTCGAACGGATTGTCACCAGCGCCTTTAGCGTTTTTGTACGCTTCACGAATCTCATTGATAGCTTTGATGTGATTCTCGTCAAGCTTATCATGAGCCGCGTATCTTTTTGCCACCTTCAACACAGTTGTCCTGAGGCATGGGCTTTTGTCATTTTCTGCTCTGGCGAATATGCAAGTGCAAAACAGGAGAACAAAGAACTCCATCTGAAATTGTGAATCAAATGAGATTGTATGAAAACATGACAATATGTTCATAAAGCAATGATAGCTAGCTAAATGACGACATATGTATTATATAATTCGGATCACTTTTATATGACGGTCTTACGTTGTTAGAGCAATCAAGTATTCAATGCGGGCAATATGTGAGCATGCAAATTTCCACTTTTAGTTGATGACCACTCATTTGATTTGAAAATCGCCTCATATTCTGCAGATACGCCTAGAAAATCCAATTCTTCTGGTTTTGTTAAAAATTTTGCGCTCGTATGTAAGTTTGGTTTTTGCAGCTTGCTCACAGCCACAACATTTTCACTGGCGCTATTTATTAGGTGTGTGCCAAAGTTCTCAAACAGCCACATCTATTGTTTTAGCAATTTTTATTTATTACGGGATGTCTTTCAAAATTTTTCATGTCATCCTCAAGAGACAAGAACCAAGAAAATCGTACTTATAATCAATGAGGCTAAACCCTGCAGCTAACCAAAAAGCAGCTGTGTCTCAAAAAAATGCCGAGTTCCTCTCATGTTACCAATTTTTGTAATTCCACCAATCTTGCCACTTGGCAGGCTTACAAGATGAGATAGGTCTCGCCAGTCGTCATAGGCGAGGCATGTTTTGGCACCTTTCCAGTTACTGATCGCGCGCAATTTCCAAGACTTGACGTGTCTTGTGTAGCTACACGTAAAACATTGAATTGCTCTAATTTTTGGAACAGATAATACTTTTTACACTAAACTGTCAACTTCGTGGGGTCTTCCGTTCATTGCACATAAATAAATCTAAAAACTACACCGTAAATAACTTTAACTTGTTCTAAGATGCCTTCGACGCAGTTAGTAGGTGGTCCGGGAACTTTGGCTAAAAAAAAAGAAGATGCGATGAGGAGCTAGTTTTCACTCTTTTATCGTCTGTGTTGGACCTGTTTTAGAATACTGCTCAGCTATTTGATCTATGTAAGAGCATACTCCAATTTGCGGAAGTGTTTTGAGTGTTTAGAGAAGTTTTCGATAGAGACGCTTTCTTCGCAAAAGGCTCTCCGGAGTATAACATCAAAATGGCTTAGAAACCTCAACACCCACTCATTATCTTAGGGCAGAGATATTGCGGACTTTAGAGCACGCTCACGTGTTGTGTTTTGTAAGATCGAACACTTGTTCTTGTCAAGGATCGCTACTGAATAGAGTGATCTCTTTGTGAGATTTGTCATTTTTCAGGTGAGAATACTCTCGTACGTTCCGAAAGCACTTGGCCTACTGCTTCGACGGAAGCATCACAACATCATCCCTATTGTGGAAACGAATGGACATTTAATTAAAATGAAGAACTCAATTGCTGTACTCCTATTAGTTTTGACTCACCATTTATTTGTCTATTAGGGTGTAAAACTATAAATGCGCGCACACTTTTCCATCTCTATCGGAGCATTATTGGAGACATATGCTCAATAATTTAGAGTATCTTGAAGAACAATTCTTTGCGCATTCACTGGTATGTAACACGTCTGGCCAATCTCAATTTTTGATTTTTCGAAAAATCCGAAAGGCTGCCAACTGCAGTTGCGGAATTGTGGTGTAAACCGCAATCAAACGAATTTTTTCCATGTACTACTTCGAATAACAAGTTTCTTGAGCCAAGTTCAGTATCTGTTAAGAAAGGGGCATATTGCGAAAGCACTCGCAAAAAACCGCTGCGGGGCAACAAAAGAGAGCGACGCCATAAGGCTCCAAACATGCCTACCCACGTATTGAAGAAGAGGTTGTCTTCACGGTAAAATATGCAATCAGTGGTCCAACGGGGGAGGCTGCATTTCATATAGACAGTTACGGCAGACCTCTGCCTACAACATTTGGGACACGTAGGCCAACCACTTCATCAACATCTCCTCAACCCAACGACTATTAGAAATTTTTCACAACCAGGCCCATCCAAAGGCGACAAAACATGCCCAACAAAAAACTGAAGAAATAAGATCGGAAGCCCTATCTCAGCCGCCACGTACCTAAGACTTGCCACTATCAGACCACTGCTCAGTTGAGGCTAGGAAGCTTTCCTCACAAGGGAAAAAACCGCGAAAAAAGTGGGGGTTCGGATAAGCGCCTGTTTCGATTCACAGCGCACTGACTTTTCCAAGAAGGAACCCCATATCCTGCATGGAGGACGGTGAAGGGAAGTTGAGATTAACTATACTCACGATTTTGATTGGGGAGCTCTGCTATGGTTTCTTGGAATAAATTTCGTTCCGCACGAAAGTGCGCATCCATAGTTTTACACCCTAATATTTAATTATTTTTTATTTACTTTTTATTTACTGCACTCAGGGTGAACTACAATCCATGAAACAAGTCAAGCACAAAACAAGCAAATCAAATTAACTGAAAATAATTGCTTCGAAACAGAAGGTGATTAGAAAGTCGTCAGAAAAAAAATTACATAAAAAACAATATGCCTATTTCGGTTATGCAGTAGCAGTAAGGTGCGATATAGGTGGAGAGGTGAGAAACTACTGCCAAGCCCGAATATCCTTGAGTCTTATTTCAAGATGTGAGTGAATTCCATACGATAAAGCTGCATGTTGTTCTCAATCTTGAGGAACTGCAGGTCACACCTGTGCCCGTAGTTAAATGTCTGGTGCGATCATCGCGCATCACCTTCGGAGTGATGATCGCACTTCGGGTGGGAGAGGGGCATGGCGATCAGCGTCATATGGTGAATTGAACGAACCGTACATGAAATTTACCGAAAAATGAGGATCGCAACAAGCTAGAACGTGCACGACTTGTCAGAAGCACCTCTGACAAGTCGTGCACGTTCTAGCTTCTGACAGGTTGTACACGTCTTACCAGGTCCTGTGCTGAGGAGCGAGAATCGACATCAGACTTCGCCAGGAGCTTGACCTAAGGCAAGCGGGACTTCGTAGAAGGTGAGGTGAGCAAAGCGGACTTCGTACCTGGGATCCGCACTTTGGTCAGATAACCATTCACTCCTCTGTGAACGGTCTAATAATCATCCACTGGTTAGATATAGCTAACGATAAATTAGCTAACAATAAGTTCTACACAAATCGGAAAAATAATTGGAATCAGTTGATTTTGGTATGAGTTGCAGCTGAAAAAGTACCTAGCAGTACTCACAGCTCCGCCGGTACTGAACGGATCCTGCTCAAACTTTGTAGTAAGATTGAAGGTACTACTGTTCTGCCAACTTCTGCCAACTGCCAGAGGAAATTGGATTTAATTGATTTTGAGAGGAGATATTGCTCAAGAATCCTCTGAACCCTAAATTTACCCTAAAATTTAGGGTTCAACACCGGTCCAGAGAATTTTCATCAAAAAACTTTCTTCAAAATCAATTATTTCCAATTGTACCAGAGCGGTTAGGTAGAGGACAGGCTTCTCGTTCGAATGAATAGCAAAATGGCCTAGTTCGTTTAGTTACAGCGAAGATAAAAACCTTAACAATAGTCATCTGCACCAGTTCGGCGCATTTTCTTTTAATATCGTTTCCCAGAGTCAATTATTCCCAATTTTATTCGCATGGTTGGATCCAGCACCACTTCCTCTTTCGTTCCGATGGAAAGATTCTATTAGAGCTTCTTTATTTTTCATGATTTTCCACAATAATCTCGGAAAAAAATTTCGTGTGCGTTTTTTAACGTGTTTAGACGTGCTTCCCCACCACTAACACGTTAGACTTCGCAACTTTTTTTTCGCTCGAGCTAAGCTCGTGCCGAACTCTGATCGACATGCCTGAACCCATCAGTCTAGATGCATTTTGTGCGATTCGCGCACCTAACTTACTCAGCTTCACACCATCACCATATTCCGATTGAGATGCCCTTAGTACTTGCCTCGGCGTCTCTCCGCACCGCACACGATCTACAGGGTGACTGAAAAGTATTGGCGCTTCATTTGGCGCTTCTGCTTTCTCATGAATGAGAGTAATTCCATTTCTGTCTCATATATGGTTCATACATCATCGAATGTTCTCCCTCCTTACCCACAACTCGTTTGGTTTCATGGAGGTATGCAATACATAGTGGGCTCACCACAAATCTATTGTGTGCTACGCGCGCTCTGGAGAAGTCATTGCACCAATAGAAAGAAAGACCATATCACTTCTGAAAAACAGTTCAGAAGACCCAGAAATTATGGAAAGATGTAAGAGCCACTAACACGAAAAAAATCACGTGTTGGCCCCGTTTATTGATTGCAGGGAGAACTTTTAAGACCGTGAAGAAGAGGAGCAGTCGAAATGATGGGTCAGAATGAGTAGTAAACGTTCTGCACTCACACGTCTCCCTTTACAGTCGCCATGAAGGGGTTGAGTCTGCGCAGCTATCGACTGGCTAAGGTGGAAAAGATAATTGTCGGATCAAAGGTAGGAAATACTCTCAAGAAAAAAGGAATTGTCACAGTCTCGTGATTACGGAAAGTTGTGGTGGTTTTGAGATGAGTACTGGCGATAGCAAAGACACATTTGGTTTTCACAGAATAAAATGGTGAAATCGATGCCAGGACCTGTCAAGATGACATTCCCAGAAAACCGGTCGTCCCAAGAAATTCAAAGGTCCCCCAACAGGACTCCTGAGCAGGAGTATGCTCGTCCCCACAGTACCGAGACACCCATTGCGTGTTCAGAGTCGGCGTGCCCAGGTTCCCACAACAGAAATTGATGACGCACCCGCCATGTACTCAGGATCTCTCGCACGCGAACTCAGACAAGCTAATTCAAATTTGTTGAGGACTACCTGTGGTGCACCGTGTGTTTTGTGAAAAGAGGAAGGCCTGCACTAAAGTCAGGAAAGGGCACTCAGGAAACTTTGCGAATTTGATTAGTCATATTTATGTACCAGAAGCAATGCCAGACTCAAAGTAATTGTGGCTCACAGAAGAAAAAAATATTGTTCTTCTTGGCGCCAATACTTCTCAGTCACCCTGTAGGCGCCGAGACCCAGCGATCATCGCACTCCAGGACGAGGAAATCAGTGCCTCGCACTTGCATGCACTTCCGCGGATAGTGACGATCTCCCATCTCACAGTACTTGAAGATCGTCGCAAGTGCGAACGTCGTCCCAAATGTGAAGTTACAAGAGCTTTGGCAAACGGGTATGCTAGCTAATTCAATCGAACTTGCAGGAGCAGAATGGTCACAAGACATGCAAACCTCAGTAAAACATGGCAATATGAGGTAAATTAATCAGTATTAAACCAGTATCACACATTCGTATCTATTTGCAAAAACGAAAAAGAGGCAACAAAATTGTGTAAAACGGTGTAGGACACGTGATGCATAGTCGGAAAACATTAGCTGAAATTAACCCGTGCATATTATCAGCGGAAGTTGAATAGTCTCACTGGCAAAAGGAGCTAGAAAGATAAAAAAAAGTAGTTTGACAAAGTTGTTCGTGCCACAAGTATGTTCACCCCACACGATTCTTCTCCTTCGCCAGTGATTGGCCGAGCTACTGTGGCCGTCTCAGAAGCCATGGCTTACAATTTTACGGTAAGTAAGCGACATTTTGTATCTTCATTATTATAAACGACAAATTCTATCATTCAATCATCTTCCTGTGGTGCGGCATAAGTCCTTTGAAGTATTTCACTGTCTTCACCTGTAAATAAATAACTTCTAGAAGATTTGAATAGGTTTTCTTAGCAAACCACGTATCTGTCTGTGATGAAAGGCCTGCTCTTAGAATGTTATCGTGCTCAACAAGAAGAGTAAGACTACAGTTTCAATAGAATTACTAGAATACGCAAATTTTGAAAAGTAAACAACTACGTCCGCCACTCGATAGTAAGTTGTTGTTCGGATCCTTCCATCTAACCGAACAATAACGCCATTGTCCAGTAACGTTCAGAAGAGAATCTCCGATATCAAACTGTGTTGAAAAAAATGAACAACCCTACGAAATGTAGAGCATTTGCCTATGAGTTGGATGGAAATGTAAACTCAGTTTCAGGAATTATGCCCTGTTCATGAAGCTGAATGAAGCTTGTTCTATTCAAAAGAAAAACTGTAACTCCTCTTCATATCCTCATCGTGTACTGCCATAGTCTTTCACACCATTTTGGGGGAAACCTTACCGAGACAACAACCAACGAGTATGGACAACATCTCGAAAATATACCATGCTCAAGTATAGAAGGCTACATGTTAAGCTCACCTTCAATTCCAAAGTTGCATCATCATCCGCTATAAACATCACATTCGGGTGCATTTGAAATGCACTGACCGTCCACATGTGACTGATACCGCACTCTATTGCTTGGTGAAGTGCGAGTGCTTTATGTGAACCAGTAATAAGAACCATAACCTATAATCTAAGTACGATAAAAACGTCTCAGTTGAATCTGAGGAGTCATAGATAGCAGTCAGCCACAAAGCTCACCTCCTTAGCGTCCATAACTGTCTGTACACCAACAGTCAACGCCTGTGTGGGCACCATGGACATGTCACCACCGAAAAAGCGCGCATTGGCCTGTAAATAATGGGATATATTCTCCAGTATTATTTTCTGGATTTTCTGAAGAATGCACTTGTATTGTGTCCTCATTGAGTGTTTTTATCCTAGTTCGAGACGATAACGAACTTCCAGGTTCGTTGAACGCGATGTGCCCATCAGGTCCAATTCCTGAACGTCTATGTATACATACGTCAACTTCTCCTGGCTTCCTGACCCATGTGATTTATTTCTTACCTCCAATAAATAGGTCGATACCACCGACACTAGCGATTTTCTGTTCATATTCATAGCATTCCTTTTCGACATCCTCTGCGTTGCCATCGAGGATGTGCACATTCAATGGATCGATATCGATGTGGCGGAATAGGTTGTTGTACATGAACGAATGGTACGACTCAGGATGATCACGTGGTAGTCCTGGAATAGAGAAAGTGCTGAGTGGTCACACGGGAAGCTTACCCATAAATTTTAGCCGACATTATTTGGTTAACTGTGGGTATTAACGACAGTTAACTGTAGGTGTCTGCAGTGAATATACTATAGGAAGAACATTGCCACTGGAATGGCTAATTTTTCCCGTCCATTTAACTGGTGCTGGCAATAGTGAATCTCTAAAAAAAATCATGGAAATATACTGCATCGTGGGAAGAAGTTCCAAGTTATATTGCGTGCGTGCGTCACGCGTGCGAGTACAAGGGTGAGCCGAGACAGTGCAGATGACGTCATTCAGGCGCAAGTGAGGTGAACATGTCGCGTTGACTTTTCTTCAGTGGCAATCTCTTGCGAGTTACTGCTTCCGACGCATCTACAGTGAACTACAAACGACCGCACACAAGCGGCCGGACCCCGGTGCCGCGTTCTTGGGCAGAGGCGACCAGAGTGAGCATGTAGAGCCCCTGTGTCTCTGCCCAAGAACGCCGCGCCGCGGTCCCGCACATTATCTACAGCCGTTTGGAGTTCATTGTACACTTTCATTTATGATGAAACGTGGACTACTATTCATTGATATGCCTGAAGCATCGTCTACACTTGTGGCCAATGCTTCAGGATCATTCCAGAGAATCTCACATGAAAAGAGTTTCCAGGAACCACTGATCACAACATTACACACGAGCCGCAGCAAAATTTCCAGAAAAAAAATCACAAGTCCCTTTTTTAAGGAGAATTTGGGCGGGGTCGAGGCGAAACTATGAGTTTTCTCCTCGATGCAGTTCTTTGGTATTGCTCCGACTCGAATTCCTTCAGTACAAAGGTCCTGCTAGAGACGATATCACACATAACAGGTAACAACGTGATTTCTTGAGTGGTGGCGGTAGGTTGGAGAAGTCTGGTACTTTCGCCCTGACCCCACCCAATTTCTCCCCAAAAAGAAGCTCAAAAATAGACCACAGCACTTTGTAATGCACACAAATGTGATCTGTAGCTTCTGTAGATTCTTTTCATGTGGAAATTTCCGGAAAAACGGATCCTGATTGGGCACTTTAAGATGAGGCAAAGCCTACAAATTCTCCCAAAACCCGATGATGGTGCTGTTTGACTGGCGAATATTAGCGCCTTTTCCTGCTCTTCAGAGGCAACTCATCCCCCACTCGTTGAAAATTGTTGGAAGGCCTTGCGATTGATCAAGGGGCTAGTTGACACCTAAGGGTGAAAGGGAATTTTAAATACACCAATCACAGCACCCTAGCACCGTTCCAGAAGCCGCATGCATCATTGAGATTACCCGAGGTAGACGTTTTACAACACACTTCAACCCATCATTAACACGGGCGTCAACACGTTTACCCGAGGTAACCTCAACGATGCATTCAAGCCCAGGCCCCTCATAAAGTACACCCTAGCCTGTGGGTCAGCTCATATTCGCACACATGCACCTCAACAACTATAATAATTCCGTGCGCGGCTACCCAGCGTTACAGCTGGAGAAAGCGATGCGTCAAGCCCTGTGATTGGCGAATTCGCGCGATGAGTATAAACAGTCGCAATATGGTACACTCACCTACATATTCATCCATATTGAAAGTGATCACATGTTTGAACGATAAGGTACCTTCTTCATAGAACTTGATAAGCTTTTTGTACATTCCTAGCGGTGTAGAACCTGATATGAGAATATTTAAGGTAGTCAGTACAATACTGTTCATTTAATTCATGGCAGCAGAATTTCTTCGGCAGTACATTACTTATGACGAACCAGTAGGCAGTCCAAGAACAAAATATCGATCTGGTCCACAGCCATGTTCGATGATGCGCTTGCGCACATAGCGAGCGGCGAAGTCTGTTACTTCTTCGGCAGTGTTCTCAATGATCAGCCTCATCTGAATTTTACGAATCAACGACAGCTTCAACAAGGTAGTCGACGAAGAGCAGTTGATGCTGGATGCTTGCATCACGGGCAATTCATGTTGGATGCGTGCGTTTGACGCGCGCACGCGTCTATACTGTCATGAAGATTAGCGCCAGTCACATCGCTGATGCAACTCAGGCGCATGCGTTTCCGGCGTAGCGGGGCATTTGCTACGGCCACGAGGTACATATTTTCTTTCAAGAAGTAGACTCGAAATTGACCGACTTCACGGGAAAAGATGCATAGGTCTGACGTTAGGTTGACGCACGCGCCTAGTATAAATTGCCCTTCAGTCGCGCGTCAGACGCACGCATTTACGGAGAGTTTTCCATGAAGTCGATCAACGTAGCCTATACACAATGAATGAGAATTCCTTACGGCGACAGCGAATAGTGACGATGCAGCAAAAACGTGCGTTTCACCTGCGTCGGGGTTACGTCAGAGGTGTATCATGGCCTATCCTTTATCACAAAATCGCAACCATGGCGCAGGCACACATCTAGCATAACTCGCCTTTGCCGTGGTAGGAGTGAAGTACTGTGACCATCCGTGCGTTCATAGGTCTCTGCTTGTGATTTTTTGAGGCCTCAACTTCGGAAAAAAAAATGAAATTTTAAGTGATGTCAGGCAAACAGCGTGCACGCCTACTTTGCATTGGGCTGAATCGGAACCCTTATCCACAACGAATTGTCAGCCCGAAGGTTGTCGACAACTTACAAAGTAGTCGGCTGTTGGTTCGGAAAGTTGACGACAAGCTTTCAGCGGATAATTTGTCGACAAGAAAGGACGGAACAAGTTGTCAACAATTTTTGGGTCGAGCAAGTTTCAAATGTGATCAGGCAACTTGTTATGGGGATTCACAAAACTCGATAAGAAAAATCAAGAACTGCTTTTCGCATGCTTCGCGTCTGAGTGACCTGTGATTATTCGGCCAGGGAAAAAACATTGAAATAGATCATGACTTTGTCAGCCATTAGCAGGGCTATTTTGAAATCTTTACTTTGTCATTCACTTCCGCTCATTTTTTTCAAACCTTAGCTTACATATCGTAACCGCTTGAAAAGTTGTTTTATCATAGGTTAAACTTACCGGTTGCTACCGAACTTGCGGGAAAAATGAGTTTACAGCAGAATATTCAGTTCGTATCACACGTAACAAAACTATAGGAACACCAATAATGCCCCTTGTTGCTTGATGGGTGAACACATTTTGTCACGTTAGGCCTATGGTATACTATCTTCCAGGGTGAGCCCTACGACCACTTGCAAGGGCGACCCCCTCTACTTTCCTCCCCTCCCGATGACGATGTGGAGTTAGGTCTACATCACAGCGACTCCACCATCCCATGGAATAGCAACTTTTTCATTGCTGTTTATCTATCAAATTCTTTCGCGCTACAATGGGATCACATGAGCCCATCACTAGCTGCTTTGTTTGAAAGTTGATTATTTATTTAGAGCGGTTATGTTAGGGTACAAAACTACGAATGCGCGTTTGTGGATGACACAATTTCTTTTCCAAAATGATGATATCGTTAGTCAGTTCAAGTTGGTTGGTATCATTGGCATCAAGTATTTTACCGTTAGTATCATAACTCTTCGCCATTCGCCAGGGACTGAAAACATCCTGGGAAGAAGTCGCTGTGCCATGAGGCAAAACAACTACCCACCCAAATTCTGGCTTCGGTAAGGTATTTGAACTTTTCTGTGCCAACGAAAGATTAAATTCAGTTGGATAGATCCGTTTCAAGAGATTTCTATTTGAAATGCTCCAAATTGGAATGGTAGTGAAGTACGAGCCAAAAAAAGAGATGAGAATCGCTGAACAAGGGCTGTGCAAAGCAAATTTCGCTACAACATGGACAAGGGAAACTAGGAACGCAGCACGGAGACGAAACATCGGAGAGTGGTCAGCTAAACATTGCAAAAACCATCGCAGCATGTAAAATGTTGTTTACTCAACGATGTACGCAAGGCTTGATATCTTATCACGCCATTTGGGGCGCCATAGATATGTACATAGGAAATTTAAGCTGTGCAACCCAATTTAGATTAAACTTTTTATCACAAGTAAGAGCACCGGGAAGAGTATTAGTTTGGGAATGTTACTGCCTCACCATTAGCAGTGATGATCGCCACTTGGCAGCATATTGGCTGTACTCAGGCCCCTGTACGAGGGCCAAAATCATCATGAAGCCCCCTTTGAAAGGCCGAAACATGCGACAATTTAAAAGATGTTCAGTAGCGTGTGATTGTACAGTAAAGCACCATTTGTCTGTGGTAATAACGGTATTGTGATAATACCTGGGTTAACCAGTAATGTGGCACTGCCACCAATGCAAAAGATACAATCGGAACTGGCGTCTCCTGTATTTTCTAGAGGTTCCGAGAAACTTCCTGGGGTGTACGGATTCGAATGTGCATTTAAAAAGAACGACTTGCTCAAAGCCCGGAGTCATCAGAGAACTGGGGCAATAGAAATCGGCTGAGAGTAATCGCCAGAAAAAGAGAGGTGCATGCGTGACGGTTGACCAGTAATGCTAGTACGGAAGTGACCGCTGAAAGCGAGATCTGTCATTTGATAAGGCACTCGCCGCAAAAATACGCGCTAGTTGAAACCTCGAAATGCGGAACCCGGTGAGGGGCCTGGACCCTTTATTAACTATACAATATTTCAAAATTTCGTGAGTTTCAGAAGACTTCCCGAGCACCTGTAGGGTAGTCTTCGGTGCTGCTTTCAATCCATGAAGGTTGGACTTTGCAGGGGTCCATAGTCAAAGCCTGTACATAAAATATCTGCTCCACTTCGAACACATTCGTGCTGATTATCGGACACTTACCAGCCGCGCGCGTTAGGCCCCGGTAGGACAGTGTATAGAAAATAGCTGTTCCCGGAGTTTTCCCACAAAAGGCAGTTCATCTTTGATCTATGACAATCCATAAGGAGCTAAAATGAGTTAAGACACCTTTTGAGACATGTTTAGCTCTTTCTCCACGACTTCAAAAAGGCACAACGGCCTGACGCTGCGCGCGCGGGTGGTAAGTGTCCGTAGACGTTTCGTACTCGTTCACCTCTATGGTCCAGCTCAAAGTACGAGCACCCCCCCCCCCCCCCCCCCC
>JARK01001609.1:136584-150346 GCA_000688135.1 Ancylostoma ceylanicum
CCCCCCTCCCCCCGCTCCAGACTTGCAAAAGCTCCGATTTTTTTTGTCAAAGTATCTCAGTTTCTTTTTTGGAATTGGAATCAGCAGAAGCAATGGATTTCAGAACGTATTGCTCGTAACTGATATCAAGAATCCTTCTGTTTCTGCCATATTCATATTCACTTTCCATGAAGAAGTGCATGGATTTTTACGTTTTTCATCGGGAGAGATCTATACAAGCAACATATTAGTTAGTGAGGAAGGTGCCAGTGAAGTTATAACTGCAGGCCAATCGATGTGGAACCATTGTGGATGAGGACGAGTTGACCGGGGCAAATGACGATTTTCTTCCGGAAGCCATGAATTTGTCTCAGTGGAGGCACTGGATGCCTGATCCTATCGATGCTAGCCCTGGTGAGCAGCACTTCATGACATTCTCCGTTCAGAACTCTTGTACTTCAACGTTGCTTTGCCTTACTCGAAATCGGCCCAGAAGGACTTTTCTAAGGGCTGTTTCTACAAGGCGAAGTCTTATGCAGCATTCAACCCTCAAAACATTTTTCATTCGAGGGCAATTCCTTCTTTTTTGGCACCGCTTCACCTCAGTTCTGCCATATATAGGCTGAAACCATTCCTCGATTGACCTGTCTTTATGTCGGTCTATATCGATCTCACGCTACCAACCACGTAACTATCAGATTGCAGGTGAAAGCGGCCGCTTCAGACAAGCAGCTGATGTGTTCAACATGCTAGTATCCGTTTATGGTAGCAAGGAAATGTTTGTAAAGGAATATCGTCAGCTACTTGCCGAGCGACTGACGAGTAGTAATACGAAAGATGTAAGTCTAGAGTTTTTTTTAAATGCTTTTTGTATTGGCTTTACTGGTACAGCTGGAGAACAGATGTGTAGTACTGTACCTGGGCCTGAAGGCATGACTGAGATTATCCGCGGTAATTGCGTTGACGCTGGGCTAACGATGGGTAAATTTGTGTGATGTGGATGTGTTTACCCTGGGTAACTCAGTGATGCTTGCGATCTCTTGAAAAGCAACACGGTCGAGCTCTGTAATTAGTCTATCGCATGAATTGATCAATGCTGGTGTTTGGACACGCCTGTTTACATGTACAGTCCTTCCGAAACGACGGGTCCGATGGGGCCGGCGGGAATTCTTGAGGCAACGCGACTACGGCGCGGGTTGACTTGGCTGTTTGGAATAAAACTAATGAAGAAACTCAATGAATAGAAAAGTTATGGAAGTAAAGGTGGTAAAGTGGTAGAAAGGATTGTAAATATTCAAAAAAATGACACCAAATGCAACGACAAAAGCTTATCAAATTGGTGTGTGCTGCCAAGTCCACCGTTCCGCCTCTTGATCTACCGACCGCCTCATCGGCCCCATCGTTTCGGAAGGACTGTACAGTGCTCCACATTACCGGAGAATGGTTCGTTAGACTGTTGGAACGCCCTAAATAAAGCATAGTTTCCACTGAATTGACTCAATTATATCATCTGTTTGTCCATAATTACCTATTTTCCACACTCTAATTCATGTAGTAGATGTAGGTGTGGCGACTAGTTTCTTCTTTGAGTTATACTTTTTAGCCCATCTTCGAAAGGCGATATCTTGATTTGCTCAAGCTCCGATTCAATGAAGGAGAACTGCAACAGTGTGAAGTTATGCTCAAAGACATCCGAGATAGCCAGAAGATTGATAGAACAGCGCTGGGGAGAAAGGTAGACCTCCTTTGTTGGATAGTCGTGAAAGAATTTGATTGTTACGAGTTTCCAGTGTATCCCTGTCTCGGCCTGCGTGATATCCTCGCATTTCTGGCCAAAAATTGTTTCAGAGACGGTTTCGGTGAGTTTTTTTTTTTGTTGTAGGCGAAGCATTCAAGAAGGGATTCATCCTTTATTGTAGGAATTCCCTCCAGCGCTCGAGGAAGCTCTCACGGAATATGAGAAATCCTTCATGGACCATAAGGAGTCGAGGAAGTTGCAATGGATGAGAGCGGTCGGGTGGGTTTAATGCCCATTTGTGCACTGTCTTGTATAATGAAATGAAATGGAGGAAGTGTTTTTCATTTTAGATGCGTTGAGGTCACTCTAAAGCTGGGTGATGTCGAAGTTGACAAAGTTGTTCCGAACCCTATAGCAGCTGTTCTTTACCTGTACTTAGAGAAAGGTATGTAGCTGGTTTAGTTTTGTCTTACAATCTTTCCCAATGATCTTTCGTTTTTCTTCATTTTGTAAGCAAAGAATCACTGCCTTCACATTGAAAATCAAGTGTTTGGTCAAAAATAATGTCTACTTCTCTTTGTTTTCTAACGATTTCTTGAACAACTATCTCACTTGCGTTTCGCCGAAAATCGTTCCTACATTTAGAGAGTTGGACAATAGCTGAGGTAGCCGAACGACTCTCCATTTCAAAGGGAGTGGCTCGCCGTCGCCTGGAGTGGTGGCGCACTCAAGGACTATTAACACAGGTGCACTTTTCCCAATGATATTGGGCGATATTCACGATATTCAAAGTACATGGAAAGATAAGATCTTTGCTTTGCTTTAAGGTCTTTGCTCAGGGTCTATGCTTTAGAATCTGCCAGCTGGTGCCACAGCTGAGGAGTGGGCCTTGGTGACAAATCCAAGCTTACTGGCCACGTCCAGGGGTGCTGCTGATGATGAATCGGATGAGGATGAAGGTGCTATTGAAGAAACAGCGGATGCGATAGATGCACTTGAGCAGTATTGGAGTTACACGAAGAATTTCATTGTAAGTTATCGCAAGTGGCATGTTAATATCTTTAAATTCAGAGCTTCACGAGCTGCTTAACTTGAAGTTTTTTTTTGAATTTTTCCTCTCTTCATTCGTTTGTTCTTATTTTTTCCTATCATCTGTTCATCAGAGAACCACTCCTTTCCCTTTTCCTTAGAATCGTTTTTGGTTACCAATCCACATGTTTGTGCTCCTTTAGCTGTTGGTAAATTGATTCTGTCGTGCGATTTTTGAAGGAGTGGATGGTTTCTGGAGTTCCTTTGATGTGAAGCCCTGCCACTACGGAGTCATCGAAGTCGGAACGAATATCTCTGTTTTTTTCCCATTCCCTATTTCTTTTTTCCTTTCATTCCGTCATTTTCTCTGACCTTCCAGCTTTTCTTGACATTTGCACTTTCTCTCCTCGAGTCTTTGTTGTTTTTTTTTTTTTTTTGGAAAAAAAGGTGCTCAGCAATGTCTTCAGAATAGAATTGATTGCTTTCAGGCAAACCACGATAATGGAGAAGTGAAAGCGGAACGCATGCATAGGATATACCGCATGTTCTCGTCACCATCCGCTCAAGGGCCATCACTGGAAACAGTGACAGCATTCTTGATGAGGAAGGTGAAACTCAATCTGCTCACCTATAATAATGGATTCTTCCGAGTTGTGAAGGAAAGCGCCACAAAGGGTAATGAGCGCTGAATTATAGGAAATGCTATAAAACAGATATCAGATTTAAAGAATAATGTTTGCTCAGCATTTGTTGTAGCATCACTTGTGCAGATGGGAACTGTGTTTCCCCTTTTATACAAGAATTTATTGTTGCGAATTGTTGTTCATACATGAATAATCTTTAGCGAATCCGGTTGTATGACAGGTTTTCTTTTTCTTTGTTGAGTGGTGCACTGCTTTAGGATGTTTTCAATTGTCAGGCTTTTGTTTTTCTTTACTTGCTAGAAAGTAACCTATCCACCTTACTTTATCTCACAGTCATTTTTGTGAAACTAGATAGGTCAGGTGGAGTCTAGCAGTTGATCGTGAAAATTCTGTGCGGTTCTACACCACATGTCCATCAATGATGCACACAGGCAGCGCCGCTCTCCCACTTTTCGAGGATACGTCGTCAAATTTTTCAAAATTTATGAAATATAAACTTTGTGTCGACTTATTTTCGATTCATTTCATTGTTAGGATTCAGTATTGAAGTTAGTATCATAACAGTTCTATTTCTGTAATTTCGGCAGTTATGGCGGAGACCATATTTTTCCCGTCTTTTTGAGAATTATTATTTGTAAAGAAATATTCCTGAAAAGGTGTATTTTTGAGCAAGTGAATGAATCAACAGAAATTCGCTTTTTCAAAAATACACCTTTTCAGTTGAATTGCTACATAATGCTCCTTGGTGAATAGGTTACTGAATGCACAGAGAGGTTTTGAGATTGCATGTAATTAGTTATTCATGTTATTACCTTCCTGATTTTAACGAAATTTGAAGGCTGCACATGTTTACAAGAGTACGGTAACGTCTACGTGTTAATTGCTATATGTTCTGGTCTTTATTTTTTGTTCTATGAGTAACTTTACTGCTTGTTCTTACTATATATTCCTTGATCTGTGGACGTGTTGCCCAATGTTGCGCAATACGCGCCAGCCGCGTAATGTCGAGTGTCTGAGCATGTGGTAAGGATGTGCAATTGTTGCGCAATGTATATAAAGGCTTTCTTTAATGATTTCTGGTTCATTCATAGTTCACACAACTGTTTCGTACATGCCTCACATTCCTGTCCTTGCTTATTGAAGATTTATATAAGTGCCTTTCCGAATTGGTGTCTCGAGATTATTATTGGTCCAGATTGAAAATAATTGCGGATTTACAGGTTACTGCTTGAAATAAAAATGTACAAAAAGAGAAGAAAGGTAAGTCAAAGCCCTTGTTTGGATCGATTTATAGTCGTAATGACAAGAAAGTATGTACATATGCCATGTTAAACCACCCGTATACAAACCATGTTGGGTAAAAACAAAGTAATAGTGGAGTAGAGGTAAACAAGTGGTAAACAGGGTACCAAACTCAGCGTTTCTAAAGCAAGAGAGTTGTAATTTACGTGCGAAAAGACTTTCCGCGAAGCACGGGTTGAGGTACGCCATTTGCGCCAACGCTGGTGCAAATTGACGCATTTCGCGTTCGGCGAAATGAGTCGCGTCAGCATTGTTCGCTCGCCAACAGCAGAGATGTTCTGTGAATCTTTATTTTATACGTTTCCTATTGATCTGTATCGTCAGTTTGTCTATATTACGAGTTGTTTGATCGGAAGTAAACATTTGTTCTGCATTGTTTTCTGAATGAAACACCTTTCTTCTCCATGGAGTTGTTTTTGTTTTGTTTCATGTTCTTCTATCATTCGTTTTTCTTTTGTTTTTGCCAAGAAATGTCCTAATGTTTGCATCGTATAGCATTCCCATATGCTTTCAACAACTGATAATTCATTAATATTTACCAGGCAGTTGTTTTCATGATCTTCATGTCGGTTCGGTTCCTTATTGTTTCCTTTACCAATGAGCTAGAAATCGTGAGTCATTGGTCATGTTACTTTCTCTTTTCGAATCCAGCAGCTTGAAAGAGCTTTCATAACTTGATATTTCTTCTCACTTCTACGACAAGTGACCATTATTTGTCGTTTCATGTTCTAAGAAAGAAGTTTCATCTTCAGAATCACTGTTGAAGACATGGATTGTCAATGTTATTTATCTTATTTAATCCTTGGTTTTACCTATTCCTAAATGATGAGAATAGTTCAAACCTCTCTGATAGTTCAGAGATAGCTCTGCTATTTGATGCAACCTCGCCCTTGTAGCAGACCACGCTCCGGCTGTCAATAACGTCTTGGGTAACTAAGTGCCGCCCCCCCCCCCATGTTTGTTCTCCCTTCTTTGTCTCCATACTCTTTGATTAATTTGGGAGCTAAAGGTCTTGCTCATCTTTACCTTCATTGATCATGTGGAGCTCACTTTTCACATTTTGTCATTTTGAGGTTATCTACCTTTCGTTATGATTCTAATAAACCTTACCTGTATCTATCCACATCAAAGATTGAATGGGAAGCAGTGTCTGTCCACTTGGGGGTTTCTAACAACGATTTTTCACGTAGTCAACAGGGTTATTTGCTCGGAGTAAGTTCAAGTGGATCATCTGTTTAGTTACCCAAACTTCTTTGGAATTCCATCCTTGTTCCTCTCTTTATTAATCGCTAACGTAATTGCAACCCTTCATCTAAGCACATCCGCTTGTTCTTCCCTTCCTAATGCTCTTTTTTCTTTTGCTGTGCTTCTCCATACGTTGTTACATCATCACTGTTGTTTTTGGAATAATTCTTGGTAAGATGCATAATTGCTGAATAGGTATTGAAAGTGTTGCATGCGGTGATTGAAAGCTCGTCATGGCGGGTGCGTTCAATCCCGCTGACCTCACCGAGGAGGAGTTGGGTCAGCTGCGCGGTCTACGGAAGCGCAAAATGGAGCTCATGGACGAAATCGAGCACATAAAAAATGAGGTAGGTAAATTTTCTGTTTGATGGTCTTTTGAGTATCTTTATTGGTCTTCTATAACATCTATGTATTTTTCGTAGAAATCCTGACTATATTGCTGCAAAACTTTTTTTTGGGCAGAACTAGGCGGTGCTGTTCGTATGCGCAGGGAATGTCAGTTGCTCTAAAGAGGGTGCTTGTAAGGAAATGTTTCATTTCATTGGATTTTGAATGAGAGTTCGAGGGAATTAGTGGGGTGTTCAATTTATCTTGATTACATCCCAGTTTCCAAATATCTACTTTCTCCGAGTTGTCTCTTGTATTGAAGGGTGTATATGTCCGTTATGGTTTCGAGTCAAGTTTTATGTACATTTTCCGCGTTATTGTAATCATTCGCTCAATTTGAATTCAATATCTCAATCCATTTTGAGCGATGTTTTTTTTTTGTTTTCTCAACCTTTCCTGGTGTTCTACGACACACATTTCCTCGTATTCAGAAGTGCTGTTGCACACTAACTCGGCCTTCAATTCTTGTGAGAGCTTTCCACTTCAAACGAGTTTTTTTTTGGATGTTTTGGCCTTCTATAACTAAATACGTCTAAATTCAATGATCTCTACTTATCCATTGCTAACAGATTCACTACTATTCGTTTCAAAAATCAGAGCAATTCAATGTTTTGCGTGTAGTTGCACAAGGCGCATTTGTGTTCACGTCAAATCTTGGAAATTGAGCGCTATCAGTAACTGGAAACGAGCCAAAACATGTCTGACCCATAACAACTGGCGAGGCTTACCTCATCTTGAAAGCCTTCAAAGTGGTAAGATTGGTAAGACAGATAATATGTCAGTAGTTCGATTGTTTACGCTACTAGTGGTTAATTCATTGGGGATTTCACGCTGATGACACGAGAATCCTTAAAAAGTATGGATTGTTTTGGCTGTCATATGCATGACTAATGGCCGAGAAGTTTTGCTGTTGCCGACATATGAATTCATACAGATTCATTTGACTGGTGTATTAGATACACAGCTTACAAGAGTTGAATTTCTGTATTTCATCTTGCCTATACTTCATGGGGAAATTGAAAAGCACCAGTTGGGAACTAGGTTACAGTTTTTATGCCTGAATTTGTCGCTGTCGGAATTAGCTATTATATTACTCTCACTCACTTTCCGTTGTATCACAAAGAAAAAAAAAAGCGAGGGAGGGGTTGCGGAGTTCGTGTGGTGGATTTTGTACGCGGGTATGCAATGTTTAGAATGTGTGAAGGGATACGGAAGCCTGGAGATGACTAATCACCCGAAAAACCAAGTGTCTCCAGGGTGCGGCACTCTATTTTGTTGCGGTCAGCGTAAAACGGCGGAACAGAGCTTCATGGCGATCGATAGTAGGCAATCAACGTTGAACGAAAATTTCATTTGTGCATATAAATAAGGGCATTTGGCCTATCACAATAAGATCGACAAAGGCGGGACTTCAGCGATGTTCTTTCAGGATTTCTTGCATATTGGGAAGGTTGAGACTAAGAAAAAAGATTGAATCAATTTAAAAGTCAGTGCATCCTCTGTTACATAGGGTTTTGTGGAACTAGTTGTGTGTTTCATAGGGTGAGTCTTCCGTCGAGCATTTTCTGAAGTGAAATGTCCGTTTTTCTTTAACATTTGGCATGTTCTACAGCATCTTTATTGAAGCCTTAGCATTGTTCTGCGCAGATTTCCTCTCAGATCCAGGTTCTCGTTCTGCTGGAACTAATCCATAGGCAGCGTGTGTGTGGTGTGATCATGTTTGTTTCCCATTAGCCGCGTCCGAATGCAATTACGCAGAGGCGTTGTTTCGTCGAGGGACATCGTTTTTTGTCTCGCTCGCGCCTCAATTTCTGCACCACTTTAAATTATTCGCTGATATGACGGCACTGGAAGTGAGGAATGAGGTTCCGGTTTTTTTTGCCTCAGAGTTCTTTCTCATTCGCGAGATGATGGTGTGATGTAATAGACGAATTAGCTGTTGGCATGCAAAGATAATCAGATAGGATTCTAAACGATGCTCCATTTTGGCAAAAACTGAGCAATACGACGAAGACTTGTAGATTTAACGATGTTCTTGTGTTATTGCAGCTCCGAGACGTTGACGCAGAACTCGAGTCATTGTACTACGTTGATGAAGGCTCGAGATCCCGCCATAAGCTCATATTCACTGGAAAGAAGAAGTTCAACCAAGATCCAATGAGGGGTATCGAATACCTCACCGATCGAGGTCTGCTCAGTAGACAACCGTCTGCTGTTGCTCAGTGGTTGTATAAGGTATTAAACCGTCAGCGAGTTCTCCTTTTCAATTATGCAGAGAGTTTTTCTCAACAATAATTTGGTTGCAGGGTGAGGGTTTATCGAAAACAGCCATAGGCGAGTTACTCGGATCACACGACCCATTTTGCCTCGAAGTTCTGGATCAATTTGTGCTTTGTCACAATTTCCAGAACATGTTCATCGTTGATGCATTGAGGTGCGTGTCCATATGTCATATTAATACGTATTTGATCTTTATTTTTTTTTCACATTTCTCCATAAATTCACCTCGTTTAATGAGTATGCTCTATACTGCGATGGTTTTCATCTCGAATTGTTTTCTTTGGGCTGTCAAAATCCGAGGTGTCTGTGCAGAGCTGAAACGAATTGAATATGAATTGAAACGTACTAACTGGTTACTCGAATATCTAATGAAGTAACTATCGAGTCGTGTATTCATGAAGTTACTAGGAATAGTGTTTTATCACCATCAATCACTAACAATTTTCTTTTTCTCCAATCTCCTCTGTGTATAGGAGTTTTTATAAAACATTCAATTTTTACAGAGCGTTTCTGTGGTCATTTCGACTACCAGGCGAGTCACAAAAGATTGACCGAATTATGGAACGATTTGCTCAACAATATGTTGCGACTAATGAAGGTTCGTTCTTTCCATCTGTGCAAACACGCAGATATTTGATCCTGCCTTTGCCTTCTGTCATGGAAAAATGTCGGATGTGAAGCGCTTCTCTATCAATAATTAGCGAAACCAACCTTTTCTGTCTTCTTCTTAGACTACATGAGGGATTTTTCTGTTTTAGCGTTGTGAGAGGATGAAGTTGACATTGTTGACATTTTCTAATAATATTAGTTGAAAACTCCTTTTGAAAAATGTTCATTC
Organism: Ancylostoma ceylanicum; assembly: GCA_000688135.1. Lineage (NCBI taxonomy): Eukaryota > Metazoa > Nematoda > Chromadorea > Rhabditida > Ancylostomatidae > Ancylostoma > Ancylostoma ceylanicum. The sequence goes on from JARK01001609.1 coordinate 146,027, forward strand.
TATACAATTTTTGCTTGCCACTAGTATTTGGCCTATAGAGCAGGTTTCTTCATAATTTTCCCGGAGTGTGAGGTTTTTTTCCAGCCGTAATGTTTTGATTGCGATTTCTTTCTTTCTGAGCACATTTCAAAAGTGTAAGGCCATTTTGGAAGACGAATTTCCTTTTCTATGCTGCGTTTATCGTCATCACATGTCCTTCTTTTTCAGGCGTATTTGATAATGCGGATACGTGTTTCACGATTGCTTATTCATGTATTATGCTCAATACATTGCTGCATAACCCGAACGTGAAGGATCGGCCAACATTTGAACGATATCAGAATATGAATAAGGTGCTTGTTGAAATGTTTGAATCCGTTGCTCACTGTGTTCCATTTTGTATATGTGCAGTACAAGATTTTGTGAGTATGAACGTGCGTTGTAGGAACTCCTCGATGCTGGATCTGTTAACACCGCTATTTTGGCGCAAATCTTCGACTCCATACGTGCGAGAGAGTTTCAAATCCCATGTGAAGATGCAGCCCGTTTGGATAATATATTCCTTCATCCTGATCGAGAAGGCTGGCTGTACAAGCAGAGCAGTAGTCAATTTATCTCTGGTCCTCTTTCGTGGAAGCGGAGATGGTAAGTGGTTTTCTCAAGCGTTCATTGGAATTTGTCTATTTCAATTACAGAGCGAATCTCAATAGATCTTTTTTTTTTTGAATTATCGAAAGTTTCTTTTCAGGTTTGTCCTAAGCGACTCTTGTCTGTACTACTTCGATCAGACCGGTGAAAAGGAACCACGTGGTATAATTCCACTACAGAATGTTGGTGTCCGACGAGTAGAGTCTGCATCCCGGCCATTTATGTTCGAGGTACGTCAACATGCTCCTATCTGTGTTATTTTTCTGTTTCTGGCTGACATTTCTCTGTTATTTCCTTTTTTGTTTAAAACATTGAGTTTCTACTCGAAAACTTCTATCGTACCACTATGCTTTTCTCACTGAGATTGAAGCGATTTTTCTACTAAACAACCTCAGAACTTTTCCATGCCGTTCGTTCAGAAGGTATTTTCTCTCATAATATAAAATATTGACTAAAATTTATCCAAATTTATCTATATCTACTAAAAAACCTCAGAACTATACTCACCCAATAAGAAGAACCTCTATGTGCGTACCATAATCTCAAAAAAAAAAGTTGATATTATAATATTTTGCCATACAGGTTGTTAGGTGGACGGTTTATTCACGAAACGGCCTGACGTTTCGACACAACACAAAATAGTATAATATTATCGATTACTGAAAATGCCCAGGTTCAAGGATCAAAGAACATGGAGATCAAAAAATAGTATTTTAATTACTTTTTACTACTTTTTCTTCTTACTCATTCCTCTTCTTCTCTTTTTCATCCTCCCCCAATCTTCTTTTTGCTTTTCATCTTCTTCATGTTCTTCTTTTCTCCTATTCCTCTTATTAGTCCGTCTCTTTACTGAAGAGCCTCTGTGGGCCTAGTTAGTATGATTCGTTTAAAGGCAGAAACGAAACGAAACACATTTGCCTTTTTGTTTCTTCTTGTTTGTTTTGTCGCGTTTCTTCGTGTTCCTATTTTTTTAGTCCAAAAATTGGTAAAATTCTCTTATTTTACGTTGGAATTGAACTGAACTATTTGTCCAGGGATTTTGGATGGTATCTTGTTGCTGTCAGATTAAGCAGGAATTCATCCACTTCAGATATTCTCGCTTTCCGAGGATGGTCGAATAAAAGCATGTAAAACGGAACAGACGGGTAAGCTGGTCGAGGGTCGGCATAGCGTCTATCGCATCTGTGCATCGGGCTCCGACGACCTTAACGCATGGCTGGAGGCGATTGCCGGCGCGGTAACGAATTATCCGACGCGACCACGAAGTGCTCACTAGCACTGGTGCTTTTCTCAGAAGCCTAATGGCCGCAATCTTATGTATGAGTCGCCCACAATGCTCAACGATCTTGTATAGTGCATCGTACGAAGCCCATTTGTAGTCCTGGTGACATGTGTATGGATTAGAGCAATAATTTGCGTCTTTCACTTGTTAGATAGCTTGTGAGGGTGATTCAGGCAAAGCTAATACGGGCTTTTCGCGTATGTACACGTTTCTCACGAGAAAAAATACGCATATTCTGGCGCTTCGTATTCATAAATTCATAAAGGCTGTCGCCTCCGTTGCTGAACAGAGTGTCGCTTTAAGTCATTAATGGAAAACTGTTACAACGCTTGAAATATCATGAAACGTCTTTCTCGAGTAAAGCAGTACCGTTTTCTCAGGTGCAGTGACGTAATTGCTTTTACAACGAACCTATTATTTTTTATGGGATTTTTTGCCTATTTTCCTTTTTCTCCTCTGTAACTTCTTTCAGTATGCTTTCTCTGCAAATTCAGCTTGAAAATGCCTAAAAATGAAAGCCGGAGTTGAAAAGGCCTAACCGTTTCGTGGTTTTTTACTGCACCTTACACTGGCATTCCTCTAAGCATGCATTTGTGCTCAACGGGTGGAGCACGCGGTCCCACGCATCGCACCATCTGTGTCAACCCGTTGAGCACATTGCCACGAATGTGTTAAGACTCAGGCGACGGTTTGTTGCGAATGCAAACTCCTGTGTAATGATTAGAAATCACTTTTTTTTTGGTCTCGGAGTTCTTATCTTTATTTTTGTCTTCTATGGTGCAAAAGTTAAGGAAGAGAAATAGAGAAAAAACTCTTGTATCCCTAAATTTCTCAAGACATTTCAAGTGTTATATCAGTTTTGTTTTTGATAAAACCCAATCGTCCTGCAAAATCGCTGAATCTTTGTCCTAATCGCCTCCACAGTTAGTAAATAGCTCTCTGCGAGTTGCGCGAACTTACGAACTCTTCTACAGTACTCGTTGTGATTGTTGTTAGATTCTAGATTTTCTGTTTATTTTGCTGTTTCCTTCTTACTCATTCTATTGTAGGGTACATTTCCTTATGCTCTCTTTACTTGTATTTATCGTTACTGATTTTATAAGACTTGCGACTTATGCTCGTTGTAATTTACATTATGTTTCGTAGCAGAATCTACTTATTCGTATGTCTATTGTTGGACATGAGGTTGTGCAGTCATGTAAGTTACGCATTGAGCCTGTCACTTGTAATTATCCACTATATGTATTTTTGGCGATTATAACCCATGATTTCCTCACCATTAATTCGGGAAAGAATAGGATCTGAGGGGTTTGGTTCGTCTGGTTTAACATGGCATATGTCGAGAGCAGTAGTCGTTCCGTGTAATATCGTCGCCCAATGATGGCGACTAAAATCGAGTTAGTAATAAATCAGTCTGAAATTAGGCGTCTATTTCGCTGCACGATGTGCGATGGCAGTCAGGGGCCATTGAGGAGTTGAATGCAAAAATTGGAATAGGTGAAGAGCAGCAAGAGGTGGCAGTTCAGGTGTACGAGGAATTCGATCCCTTTGAAGCACTGAGTGAGCGTACTTGCTTATTATGTGATTCCTTTTATATCACGAAGATCACGATAGCTGTTTTCAGATGCAGAAGGAGAACACAAATGTACGGCTTGTGGATGGAGCCTGGATGAAGAGGATCGCGATGCCGTGATTGGACATTACAGAAGCCAGTGGCATAGGTGGGACATCATTACTTCCATGTAATTCTCTGGGTAATGTGTTCTATTATTGTGTGGCTACTTTTTCTATATCACGTAGTAAAATCCTGGTAGGATGAGAATCGTGGCACGATAAGGTTTACATAGTGAGCTAACTTTGCATAGAGTTAGAATTGTGTTTTTAATTATGGAATTACAGAGGATTGGGATTCCGTTTCATGGTAAATGGAAGACGCATTCTAATCCAGTGATATCCATTCAAACTATGAAGAGATGTAAAAACCTCTCCAGTTTCACTTGTTTGACTAACCGAGGGAGGGGGGTCATCAGCTCAATTTTAGCTGGTCAGGTACCTATGTTTTGGAGGCGCAACGTAAACGAATCATAAGTATCAAAATTGGGTAGAGGGTTAGAAATGGTGCAGCGCAAGAAACCACCGACGCTATCGCAGGTGACGCACCGCTGCTATCGCATGTTACTGACAGCCTCCGGGCATTTTCATGGGTGACGCCAATCAGGTCAGGTACCTCTTGATCGTTTCCCGGCGTTGATTCGCGACGAATTTTCGTGCACAGTCGTTGATATTTTTCCATGGAGAATATTCACTGAAAATTCACTTGATGTTAGGGTCGTAAAGAGGAAATTTCCGCCTACAAGCAGGTTTTTCAATCTCACGTACAAAATCACGAACTGTTCTTTTAAGGGGGGGGG
>JARK01001609.1:150483-176302 GCA_000688135.1 Ancylostoma ceylanicum
GGGGGGGGGGGGGGTTCTGGTCTGCGAGGACCTCGGCGGTTGAGCTTCTATGAATAGGGAATATTACTGACTAGTCCTATGACACAAGGCATATATCGGTTTTTTCTCTGTTACATCTTTTTTTTGTTTTACAACTTATGGGAATTAGTTTTTTACACCTTCAAGAGCTTTTTTTAAGGTACAATGCGAAACATATGCTCAAAGGTCGCAAACCCTTGACTGAAGATGAATTTGAGGAGTTGGGAGAAGAAGAGAGAAAGGGTAAGTATCCTCCTAGATATCTACATGCTACTTCGAATTTAGTCCGCAAGAGCGGCCTTACTAAGTGTAAAAATATATCTTCAGCTGATGAGTTATCGTCGTCATCTTCGGATTCGGATGACTCAGATTGCGAGGATGTGCCGCTAAAGCTCGGATCTAGTCATGTTCATTTCATTCATAACAATGAGGTCTTCTCGATGTATAAGTGAGTTTTGTAAATGTTTGCAAATTTGTCGCGGTTGACCTGTTTGCTTTACATGTGAGTAACGTAATTTTTTGAGATGTCTTCTACGTCCTGGTGAAACGTCTGTTTCGCTGAGTATGTTCGCAAGACCGCTGGACTGTGCGATATTTCTGTTAGCTGGTGGTCATTTTGCTGCAGGAGTTTTCAAAGGGTGAGTGATGCCTGTTTCATCTCAGTACTCACATATAGTGGGCGTCGATGGCTGTGACACCTCTGCGGCCTCGAAAAGCACGCGGCGCGACCGTGCCGCTCGAGCAGTAACCCCCTCCAGGACAACAAACTAAGGGGTATTCTTTACAGTTAGTTAGTTTTCTTATTAGTTGGAATCAAATGTGATGACCAACTACCGAGAAAACGCAGATTTGCCACTGGAGCGACAATCCCATTGTGAGCGGCGCGGTCGCGCAGCGTGCTTTTGGAGGCCGCAAATGGGTCACCACCATCGACGCCCACTGTAAATACATAGGAATTAAGTCCCAAGTAAACCGCCTGATGTTACATGCTCAATGAAATGTAGGAAAATCGTGAAGCACCTCGCTTTTGAAAACATCAGAAATTAAGGGTTACTGGGATTCGGGGGGAACTCTTCACTATCCTTTGTGCAGTGCGAGTGGAAAACTGAGCCTTTGGAAGCGAGGGAGTGTATAGGTGTGGAACCAGAATTAGCTTCTATGTACACGACAAAGCGCGATAAAGCAACGAATTTTTGAAACATTTTTCAAGCATTCATAATTTGCAACATGTTTAGAGACAAAATGGTATCACATAAAGCTTTTCATCGCTATGTGGTTCGAGCTAAACAAGGTGGAGTACAGTCAGCCAATGATAACGCGAAAGGTCCTGCGCGTTCAGCAGGAGCTGCTTTGAGGAGGTAATATAGTGCTCAACTTTGTACATGTATGTATGTTTACTCTTCTTACCTTCTATTAAAGCCTTGGTATACTTCAGGTATAACGAACGTGCTCTTCGCGAAGATATTGTTAAAGTGATGCAGGACTGGGCAGAGAATCTAGCAGCAACACCGCTGGTTTTCATCAGATGCGCAAGCTATCAAAAAGTGATATTTCATGAAGTGGACGAGGGAGGATTTGAAAGAAAAGATCCGAGGTTGAGGTGAGTTCGACTTCCGGACAACTCTACCCCTCCACCTCCAATCCACCTACAATACACTTAAGAATTTGTCTGTTAGCCTGGTTTCGCTCGGTCAAGCATTCATAAATCCTAGTCAGGTTCAATTTCTGTCGCGGATGCCTCACTTTTTCTTCAGCTTCCCCCTCCCTCCCTCACCTCTGCCACTTCCTATGTTGTATATATTGTATAGATAACCATTTTTTTTAGAACGATTCCGTTTGAAACAAAACGGCCACTGATTGATGAAGTTAGACGGGTCTGGGAAAAACTGGGATCCGTCACATGTCATGGCACCTTGGAGGAATTCATGGCAGAAAGATCTAGGAGGAAGCAAAGGATGAAGAACCTGGTGAAAAAGAAGCGAGTGGATGACCACTGGAATCTCGATGACGTGAAAGAGAAAGAGAAGAGCCCGTCAAAGGAGAAGAAGGTGGTAGTTTTGGGCTTTCTTTTGATTGGCTAGGCTTCGTTTATTGGAGACTGCGTTAGACTATTCGCTCGTTTTAGACTGATCATTTGAAGCCGGTGGTTCCTCAAGAAGAAAAGCCGAAAGAGGTGGATAGATGGCCTACATTGGATAAAAATAAGCGGAGAGAGCTGTATACCATGATAAAGGGCAACAACGACGAGGAACTTGCTGCGCTTGTGAAAGAACATAGCGATAATGATCAGAATGAAGTGAGTTCGTTTGCCGTCGCGTTCATTTGGCCGCATTTTTGAATGTTCAGAAGAAAAATTTCCGTAATTATCTCAAACCTTTTTAGGTGATTGATTATCTGTTATCGTTCCGGTTATCCGATGGTAGCACATTTCTTCACTTAGCTGCCAAAAACAGCTGTGATAAGATTGTTAAGGTAAGGATTTTGAAAAAAAAAAGCATTGATCCGATTAAAGGCAGCACCGACGGAAATCCTCACTTCCGAGGTGAGTCGTTCCGTGTAGTCGGCTGCCAAACTTTCACAATGGTAACTTGAACACAGAAAAAAGCGCCCTATTTGTGGAGATACTGCTGTGGACACAGAGCCGATCGTGGCCATTTTGGTGTCCACCACGTCAGTTAACGCTATTGATTTGACATGCCACGAGTGGTCTAGCCCAATATATCATGTTGTATATGGAATACTGTACAGTGTATGGTATGGAATGCGCACCATCCACAAGAATTCGTGACGATACGCGCGTGTACCCTCAGCGGAAAACTCGTCCGCAATGTGGACGCATGGGAAACAGCGCCTTCATTTCTCGTCTTCCGGCGTGTTTCACGCTGTTTCATCACTGCTCATGAGTTCAACGTCCCTGAGAACCTTGAAATTCAGCGAAATCTCCAACACAAAAATTTCCGTGGGTGCTGCCTTTAAATGGAGTTAATATGCAGTTGCAAAATCGTAAGGTAAAGTTTAAGTCCGTCAATCTCTTCAGAAGATCATTTCATAATTGAAACCCTTGAACTAGTTGCATCCATCGTGCGATACAAGTCCCTATTTGTTTGTTGAAACGTTTTGCTATCAAATTCTTTTGGGTACAAAAGTTTAAAAATTAGCCTGGACTTATATTCAGCGAAATAGCTCTGTAAGAAAGAATTTTCTTGTTTACAATCAAATAATACGAGGTTTTTTTCAGTATTTACTAGAAATTGGTTGTGATCCCTGCATAAAAAACGAGGACGATATGGTTGCCTATGCGCTGTCGCCCAGTAAACTATTGAAGCAAGTCTTCATTCAGTTTAGAAGTGAAAACGCAGACAGATGGAATTGGATCAGGTACAGTTGTATTGCAGTGATCTGTCTTGAATTGACAATATGTAGAAACGTTTGTTGATGTATATTTGGCTTCTAGAAGTGTTCACTTTTACAGGTCCCATATACCTGAGCCTGTTCAAATGAGCGAAGAGCAAATCGCGAAACTAGCTGAGAAGAAGAAGGAGAAGAAGCAGAAACAAAAGGAAAAAGCAAAAATAAAGAAAGAGGCTGAGAAAAAGGAGGCCGAGGAACTCGTATGTGGCTTTTATTTTTAGTGATAGAATTTTTCAAGGTGTAGGCTGCTAAGTAATCGTGGGCGTTTTTTTTTTCTACTATGGCTATGACTACAACTCAACTTTCTTAATTTCGGTACAAGTTTGAAGGAAAAATGTTTTAGGCTGCTCGTACTGCTTTTCTTGCTATGTCGGATAGAGAAAAACGCGCAGCTGCCGCCGAAGCCAGGCTGGCTAAACTGAGCGGCGGACCAAGATGTGTACAGGTATTTTTATTGGTTGTTTAGTCATTGTGTGAATTTATTGATGTCGAAGTGGACTCCTGAACTGATAGAGTTATTTAAAAGTGTTATTACTCATTTGTTGCCTACTCAAGGCGGATTTTGTAATTGGTGTAGTAACTCGTTCCTGGTGGAACGCTATACTAGTCATTTATTGCTCACTATTCAAACGATAAACCTATATGGAAGCTGCACCCCTTTTTGGTTACTTTTGCGCAAAATCAAGAGCCATTTCAGTGCAGGATCTGTTTTATTTTCCTTGGAGTTTAAACTGCCCTGAATTGATATGTACTACCATCTTTTCTGGATCCTCCTGGTAATCACAATAAATTTTCGGTTTCTTTTATTTCTTCTCTCTTGGATCCAGTGTTTTTTTCTTTTCCTGGAATCTTTTCCGTTTTTACCCTGGTTATTCAAATTCAATTTCAACTTTATGACTCTTAGTTATACGTCTTGACAAGTGTGACTTTCGCTTTGTATCGTAGCTTGCTAAACATAAGAAAACCTGGAGCCGTATCCAATATATTTGACCGTGGGAGGAAAAACGCAGCGGGTGTATATCCATTCCCACTCGTTTTTATCCACTCTGCTATCCAATATAACTCATCCATCCACTTGTTCATTTCTTGACGCAGGTGCGGTGTCTTGACGAGACACAACACGAAATGGAGATGGAGTAGATCATGGAACGTTATCAAGTGGAAATCAATGGGATAAAGATAACCTTCATTGAAACGAGCGGATTCGTATATCCGCGGATATGTTTTTATTGGATAGCAGATTGCCTAAACCACACCAACATATCCGCTAGAGCGCGTTTATCCGACTGGATAAAGTTTATTGGATACGGGCCCTGAAGTTCCCCGTATTTTAATATCTAATCCCATGTCATTTTTAAGGTCATGTTCCTTGGAGAACTCTTTTTTTAAACTTAGTTCCTTATCATGCGAGTTTTTTTTTTTTCTAGGCGTGTTCTGTTGAGTCAGTCATTGAAAACAGCTGTTCAATCCGTTTTTATTCGACATTTCATGATTTTATCTACATTTTGCCTTATTCGTTTTTGCTAATTTTGCACTTTAACCCTAATAGTAATCAAGAATGGAGAAAGTGGAGAAAAACGGTATGAGGGGTGCATTTCTAACATTATTTAAAGTTCACATTTCAGTGTGGTGTTGCTTACACGGGTTCTGGATTCGAGTACAATGAGTTGCGGTTTTGCAGTCCAGCATGTGTAGCATTACATAGGCGAGGACTAACGTCATCATGAGAAGAGACAGCTATGGATTCATATTTTATGTTCAGTGTTGGCATTTACGTTGTTATCGAGAGTTTTATACAGGGATAAATTGTTGATCGTATGTTGTGTTGATGTTTACTGATAAGTCCGTGGAGCGGTTTATTCATATCTTGTAGCTCGGCTTTTTTGCTGTGGTTGCTTTGTTGTTCACGTCACTTCTTGACCCGCTGGATTTCAGACTTATTGATGAATGCGGTAGCAAAGCGTCTGTTTTCACTTTCGACGAAAAGGTACGTTTTCATAAGTAGCCTGTTTGCATGCAACTAGTAGCTTATAGACAGTATTTCACCTCAGAATGTAGTGTGGGCTGCCGAGAACAATGGTTTACGTGAAATGCCTGAAAACCCTGTGTTTTGAGGAATTTTCCCTGCCGATCGCTTTGAAATTTAGCGATTGTGGGAGATGGCTATTGAATTTATACAGCTCTTGCTACTACGTGGTATTTGACATGGTAAAATGCATTTCCTGCGTACATTCAGTACGAATTACAGTGGGTTAGACCATCCCAGAACGGTTTATGGCCCATTCCGGAAAATTTCACGTATACCAGCGGACTTGTTTGCACCTCAAAGCCCTTTCTTGTATAATATTTGTCACTAACAAGTTTCAGGTCACAGCTATCGAAGCCACTGATTCAGACGTATGATCCCGTACAGGTAGGATACTTGGCAGAAGAGTGCATTGCTGTGGATGAGGATGATAATATTGTTGGTGGAGTCACGAAAGGAGATGCACATCACGTGGATACGTGTGAGTAACCTTGCACACCGACAGCTTCTTTTTTTTGTTGCTCTAACTGACGTGCTAAATGCGCGATCATCATAGTGCATATGAAAAAGTTGAATTAAATATATCGATTCATTGTGGAGGGTGAGCGCTGAACATATTATACACATATTAGTCTGTGATGCGCCCAGCAGTGTTGCACGTGAAATATTTCAGCTTTTTACATGAATTCCCACATTGTTAAAGCTTTTGTATAAAGGCCGACAACTCATCGTTGCTGAAACCATACGGATCTTTCGTTACACGTCATGTATTCCAGTACTGTATTGTTCTTATAGGCATGTTGTTTAAAATCAGTCAGTGGCATTATTGATTTACCAAGCAAATGTAGATTCCTTCGCAGTTGTTTTTTGTTTGGTCTAAATGCTCAGTTTCTTTCGAATCCTGCAATGAGAGAAGTCTGAATCCACTTAGAATCTAATGCTGGACTTTAAATACTCAAGCTATCTGTTCTTGTCTACTATCTACCACATAAACTTAACACTGAAGCAGTTTCGGGATTTGGACGAGACCATCAGCGTCAGTATAGGGTAATCCGAACATGTATCTTGCCGCCCTTGGGTTTGTCGCTCATTCGTCAGTAGTTCACAGATAGGTTTTCAAAATTCTATTTTTACTTGTGACTCTACTCAGCTATCTAGGTGAATGCTAGCCTAGCTATTTCTGCTGTTAACCCTTCATGCTTTTTAAATTCCTCTAACAAGTGAAGAAAGTATGAAATATTGTGATACGAACGTGTCGAACTCATGAGTTCAAATAAGTTTCGTCATGGTAACTTATTTGCTAATTATTAATTAGATATGATGTTGCACTGATTTCAGTAGCATTACACCGGGCATTCAGCCTATTCGCCTTTACACCAGACAAGAAGTTGATACTACAGAAGAGAAGCGCTGAGAAGGTAAGTGGTGTGGTAATGGGTTGGGAAAGAAGTGCATGTTCTTCTTTTATCTTTTTTTTTTTTTGTTGAATGGATCGTTTTTCGGACGGTATCTGGAAAGCGCGAAAATGTGGGAAGTGTGGGAAATTCGCAGTTTATTTTTTTTGTTCTATTTTTTTTACATTTTGCATTAGAATGGCACTGGCCGACTTCTGCAACCCTCACCCTCCGTCCATATAGTTATTTTTGCTTGTTTATATTAGCCAACTATTACCTGTAGCTATAATAAGCATGTTCATTCATGACAGGCTTGCTACAGATAACAATATAAAGTTAGAGTAGATGTTGCAGACGTCGGCCAGCCCAAATTTGGTAGACTATAGCTCAATATTTAGATAACTTTCCCTCTGCTATGGGCCAACACATGCTGTAGTCATCCACTGTTCATTCCGACCGAGTTGGACGGTGCTCGAGGCGCTGTCGCAGCCGCAGTCAGGAAAATTGGTCATGAGCTGGGCGTAGCTGATTTGAGACCCGAGGAATGTCGAATAATGGGAAGATTTCTATACAAGGTAGGCGAGTAATGTTTAGAGGTATGTTTAGAGGTATAGTTGTGGTGCTAAAGAGTTCCATTGAAGGCCGTCATGGAGAATTCATCATGGGGAGAGCACGAGCTGGACTATGCCGTAGTGACAAGTAACATGTCACTAAGTCGAATCCAGCCAAATCCTTCCGAAGTTTGCGATGTCAGAGCGGTGGATGAAGCGGAGCTTGCGGAATGGGTAGCATCAGGTATGTTTTGGTCCTGTGATTGTAACCAAAGCTTGCAGCCTGGTCGTTGTTTCAGAGCCGTCCTTATTTTCGCCATGGTTCCTTCTGTTCCATCGACTACGTTTTCTGTCCGACTGGTGGGCCAATATCGATCGAATCGAAAAGCATCCTGTCGACATGAAAATTGTAAGAATGAATTGATTCTTGTAGCCATTGTTGACCTATCTCATGTTGACTTCTTAATTTTCTGATGAATCCTAATAGCTCCTTAGTTCTACTAATTAGGTAACTTTTCCACTCATTTGGTTGTTACCCTGTTCCGATTTTCTTATGTGGTGCAATCTAGGCATATTCTAGCCATGCGATACCTGTACATCCTATCCAAACCTGAGTTTGTTCGTTGTTGTGTCGTAGTGATGTACACTAAGTTTCAATTACGTCTGTAGTGATTGTTGTCCTGTCTATGGTCATCCACCATTTGAGTGACTCACTGGATATCACTTTAGCTGATTACACTTTGGATGGTGATTTTTACCTCGGAATTACTCAGAATGCCTTCGAAATGTCACATTTATATCTCTTTCTATTTCTTCCCTTCGATCTTCTTCGTCTTATTTTTCTGCAGTGGGAAGTTGCGATCACGTCGTCCTGCTTCTTTCTCTGTTTCCTGCTTGATTATAATAGGGCTTTAATATCGATTGATCTATAGTTCATGTTACGATTTTTAATAAGCTGATGGTTGATTAGGAATAGTGAGCGGTGTTGGAAAGAGTGGTTGTTAGGTCAGCTCTGTGTGTTGCCCATCTCAATTGTGATGTGTGATGATATATTGGTGATATCAAAATGAATGGATACTTTAGATTTACTAGTTTAGTATAGTTGTAAAGTGTTTGATAAAGGAGATTTATTGTGTTTCTTGTTTTTTTTTCTTCAGTGTTATGGTTGAAGACCATTTTCATATATGTGATATCGTCATTATTGTTGTATTTCGCTTTTTTTTTGTAAATTGCAAAGGTTACGGTATAGAACTTGCTTTGGCTTTATATGGTACATGAGCTTGTGCAGGGGTCTACATTCATGGTTATTCATGCTTGCCGCGCGTTAAAGTTGACGCGACGACAAAAAACGTGATATAGGGAGGGAGAAGAGAATCCTCGCAAGTAGGAAATGTTCCTGGTTTTGCAAAACTAACAAACTACGTTTTTGTTTTCGCTGCATCGAGACAACGCGAAAGCTTTGCTAAGTTTTGGGGCGACGCGTAAAATTTGACGCGCCGCTAGCATGAGTAACGGCTTCGTTCTGGCCTTCACGGACTAGCACAGTTTACCGGAGCGCCTTCTGTCGGGCACAGCATATAAACGGGTATAGGACATTGGCTATAACTGCAAGCGCATGGAATCTGGGCTCGCTCCTGCTATCCAGCATAATATCTCACATCGCGCTTCGCCTAGACCTGCTGGAGTTAGCAGTTCGTCCGCCTTCCCATCATATCGCGGGAAAGCGCTAAAATTTGTAGGATACCGTTCTATCCTAAATTGCTGTAGAGAGACCTAAGTAGTGTTTATACTTTTTCGCGAAGCGATGGCGTTGCAGCGACGGCTACAACACGCGCGACGCGACGTTTAGGGAAGCCGTCGCGTCGCGCGGTTGCGCTATGCCAAAGTTCGCAAAATTGCGTACACGCTGGATTACACACTTAGCTCGAGTTTGCGTGAGCGTCAATGTTTATGCATTCTTACGATAAGTTGTCAAGTCCCCTAAGTTTTAGGCCAAAGCAGAAAGAAAAACAAGGAACACCCTAGTCAAAGCTCTGACATCGGCGAAATCATCGCGTCGCGTGTGCTAGCAAGCGCGACGCGAATCCGGCCCATCGCGTTTTTCAAGACCCATCACATTGGAACAGTTTGCTTGGACGCGCCGAAGTATAAACACTCCTCTATGCGCGCATCGTGACCCTGATCGTGGTAGATTATTATAGATCAGCGCGGCCGCGCTCAACTGGAAAAGCGATAAAAACATGGAACACTCAGGATCGCGCATGGCAATGTTGATCTATCGTAGCGGCACAAACTACGAAGCATTTCATGCTTGCGTAAGATATTAGGGTGGTGAAAAAGGAATGCGCGCTGAATTTCCGACGTCTTTATGAACGTGTGATCAGACAGTTTTTGTATTATAGAATTTTCAATACCACCTGAAAGAGTAAATCATGAAGAATTTTTTCACATGTGATTTGCTAAACACTCCTTTATTGTTAATTTTTTTGGAGAAATTTATCAGAGGACCGACCAAAATTTTAGAATTTCCGTCACCGTGTTTTATGTTGTTAAAGAGCGTAAAACTGCAGCGGGGCACTGCCAGAGGTCATCCAAAGAATTCAGAGGAGTTCTGCTGTATTACCTGGCTGAATCCATGCAAAAAGAGATTACTCCAAAATGGCCCCGAACTTGGGTAACTGAGTCGAAATTGTGACTGCAAATCGATTCAGCGAGTGCACTGTTTTTCATATCCGGAATCAGAAGTCGAGCTTGTGCTGCTTGATAGCATAAAATTCGCGCTATTGTTGGACCTCTTAAAATGGGGCAGCGCCACTTTCCTTGTTAACCCACATTGATGAAAAGAAATTGAGCATGTGGAATCTAAGTATTCCGAAGTAGAAAATGTGTGGATGAAAGAATTACTGATCGACACCAATATCTCACGTTTTCCGTTTTAGACGTTATGTCATAAATGAATGATTTTGGGGAGACCTACGGTTTACAGTCTTCTTTGTCAGTGTGGTACTAGTTAATAAAAAAACTGTGCATTTGTAAAGAGTATTGGTGAATTAGTGTGTATTTATATCTGTGATTAAGGTGCAGATTCTAGCACTTTTCTAGGTATGCATTCCATATACTCGAGGGCGAACTCTTTGTTCGCATTCATGTTGTGGGTGCTTTCGGCGGTGACGTTTGCCTGCTTCCTTAGCACTACGTTCCTGGACTACTCAACTAATGTGGAAATTACTGTCAATAATCCCAGGGTGTAAGTCTGTTTAGACGTTTGCCTTCGGATTGTTGAGATTCAGTGAGACTCTTTTATAGGAGATCGATAGCTGACTACTCATCGTCATCCGAGAAGGCTGATCTGGGCATGCTGGATTTCTCAATTTCCGGCGATTTCTCGAAGGCATTCAACTGGAATGTGAAGCAGCTATTCATGTACTTGGTTGCTGAATATGAAACGCCGGAAAATGTACGTGGTTGTTCTAGATCAATCAGTTTTGTTCCCTCGTTTGATATTTTGCAAAAAATCTGCTTCACTGCGATTGTTCGAACCTACAAGGCAAGTATAATAGAACTAGTTTTTTTTTTCAGACTATGAACCAAGTAGTTCTGTGGGATAAGATTGTGCTTCGCAGTGAACGCGTCATTCTGGATGAGCGCCGGCTCCAAAGCAAGTACTACTTCCTCGATGACGGCACTCATCTGTTGAACCACCCAAATGTCACTCTAGTCTTGAGGTTTGCTAACCGTCAGGCTGTACTTGGGGAAAGAGGAAAATTCTTCTGATTATAGATATAACGTGGTACCGAATGCGGGATATTTGAGGCTGGGACAAGCGGAAGGACAAGCAATTGTAAAATTCCCTGCCACCTACACGACCAAGAAGCATTAATAATTTGCCAAATGCTCAATTTCAGTTATGAAGGCAGGAGGTGCCTGTAGTCTCAATTAGGTGCTTTGGGAAATTGTATGAGAAAATTGGAATTAGCCCAACTTGTCTTCATTATTGGAATCGCATTGGCGTTTTGTTGATTATTTCCGGTACTGTGATTCTATTTCGGCAGTCGTATGGATGAGGCTCCGCCACATCCCATCTTAATTTCTTGTTGTTTTCTTCTTGTTCATGGGTATCTATAAATTATTGTTGTAATGAAGGGAATAAAATCTATTTTCTATTAGAAGAATCAGTCACTTTTAGCAGTATGAAGCCCAGCTTTTTTCTTGGGGTGAAACTCGCGTTCAACGCATTCCACCAGAGCAAACTCTACAGCAACAAATTTATGAGTAAGACTGATCAGCCAGTAGAAAACAACTCCCGGAAAAAAAAAAACTGCGCTGTAAAACTGATGAGAATTGCTACTCCAGTAAAAACTAAAACAAAAAAAAACAATGTGATATCTAGACTGACAAGAGAAGTGTAGACAAGAATAGACCGCGATATGTTCTCTACAAACTCTATGGGAATGAACCATCTGACGTGAGGCAGTCAGCAAAAATCACTGTCGCTGTTTAGGACAGGGCCTGTCTTGCACCAAAAGGTGTCGACAATCCTTCAGGAAGCTTATAAGCATGAAATATTTAAATAAATATTCTCCGCTGGAAATAATGGTGCATTCAGTGCACTGGTGTCGGACTACTTTTTAACATGACAAGATTTATTGTGATACTAGCATAGTTGTCATTGAATATGTAGCGAAGAACCCGTTTTGATACTAGCCCGTGGCTCGTTTGATTTCAGTGAGATCAGATTCGAACTCGATTTAGCCCCTTTCTCATTATTGCGTTGTCCTTCTCAGTTGCCTCCTGTTGTTCTTCTTTCCAATCCACCGATCTAACATTCTGGAAACATCACTGATTTGAGCGCAACTAACCTTCAAAACACACTAAACATGGTGAGTTACCCTAAGAAGTGCTTCCACCGTTTGCATTTCAGCGTGCGATATCGCATGTGCGCGATGGAGTACCTCTTCCAAGTACCTCAATTCTTCTTGGAGATCTATGAGGTTGTGGACCTAAACAATAGCTATTTGTGGTTAAGTGCAGAAAGGTTGACACACCTGCATGAAGTTGAAAGAATTTTCAAAGTGAGACCTGTGCGTGCTCAGAACTGTCAACTGGATGAGCTCCGCCACGAAGGGTTAGGTGCAGTTTATTCTGGATCATTTCCTTCAAGTCCATTAACCTCTTGTAAATCCGGTGGTACAAAGTGAGATCTCCCTGAATGGATTGATTATAAAACCGTGGAACAGGCTCTGTTGTAATTTTATAATACATAGAGCTGATTGAAATCAAGCTGATCTTACGTCTTCATCCCGCACGCTGGCACCGTTGGGGTAAATTTTGACAACGCCATATGCAGAAAATACTACCAGTAAGAGTGCCAGCTTCATTTTCATTCTAAATCGTTATTCTAGAGACTTCGAGTAGGAGACAGTTTTTTAGATTAACTGAATGATGGCAGAACAAACCTTACAAACCTTTTTAGGCAAGTGACTGAACACACCAAAGAGTGCGAAGAATATGAAACTCTTCACTGCATTGCGCTCACAATTGGCCCTATTTATAGAGATTCTGTATTGCATGAAATCGATGAGACCCCGTTGTTGCCAAGAAAAAAAACTTTAAAAATCAAAGGGACTCCCTGTAACTTGTTGTTCCGCCGGATTATCAGTCTGCAATCATTAGGGATTCTTCCAAAACAATGATGTGGAGCAGGCGACATCCCACCCGTTCACCTAAATCCTGTTTGGCACAAATAAAGGAATAAAATCGCACGCGCGAAATTATTGGAGGTATTGTGTAAACATTATTACATGGTGGTTCAATGAACTTGTACAATTTCTTTTCTGGCAGGTGAATGAACTGTGATGGTCACAATGTAATTTTCAGATATTGCGTCTTTCAGAGGACCGGCGCGGTTGACCACGTTGTTCTTTTTAAAAATGTACCACTCTCCATGGTCGAGTGAGTTCATTCATGCCTGTACGAGTTAGGATCTTGCAGGAGATCATCAATGGTACCCGAGTGCCGGCAAAGTTGCTTGAACGTACTGCGGCTGCAGAGGTCCTCATCGCAAAGGGTGGTCGCCAGGGCCTATTCTGCCTCGGAATGCTCCGATCCGAGTGTCTTTTTTCTGCATTTCTTCTTTGGCCTCATGGACCTATTGCTGAACTCCTCTGGTCAAGCATCTGACAACACTTGATAGAACTATTCATTAATGAATTTTTTCATGTAGTAGTCAAGAAATGGTCCTCCACTTTTTAATTTTTAGAACTATTCGTGGGGGTACCCGCCAGAATTTCTAGAATTTCGGTTCCGACGTTGTACATCATTGAAGAAGCTAAAACCGAGCATTACCGCAGGATTTTAAAAAATTCTCTTTCACATGGCTGCATTTTTATGTAATGTAATGATTTATTATCGGTAAAACGAGAAACGTATGGTAACGTGAGAATGAAGATGCCGATATTCACGTTGAGAACCATCCGAAAAGGGGGGGGGGTGGGAAGGGGTTTGGTGTGGGTTGTGGTACTCATGTTATGGAATAGCAGTAGCCGCCCACACCGCAAGTCCGTCAGTGGAGAAGATCGGGGCTCCTGATACCAACTTAGTAGGTCCGTCAACCAAGTCAGGGTCCACATTTATGCAACACTCAAAATATTTTCAGTGGCCCACGTATGGAAAACCGAACCAAGGTTATCAGTGCCATCGATCCATCATTTTCCACTTCATGTTCGGGATTGAAAATTCGTTTCTGGCCCAGGCTTGGCCCTATCAGGCAATCAATTTGTTTTTTCGATAGAGGGAAAAATGTAGAATCTACGACGCAGCAAAATTTATATGAGCAGCTATTCCAGGTTACGGCGCATCGACGTTTTCCAACAGGAGAGTCATCTCTGTGTGGAAGACGCCAAGGTTCATTGATATTAGTAGTGGATAAATTTTCGTCTGAGATGTTGTGGATCCTCTATGTTTAGGTTGCGAGGAACTGATCGATGTCCTTTTTAGCTACAAGGCTTTGCACTGCAAGCTTCTGTGGTTAGTGACCAGACGTTTCCATTGAAAGACATTACTCCGTCTTTATGAAGAGAATTATGTTATTCAGTCTAAATACATATATAGATATCCATGCCAAAATAGACGAAGACTCAAAATCATGTTTACTCTTCATGGATAAATCGTGTAAATCTCATTTTGAAAAACATCAAAAACTATTTACCAGTTCATGCGATCGGAAAATCGGACGCCGGCGCTTGCAAAAAACAGCCCGTTAGGAGAATTAGTGGCAATGTTCAAAACTGTCTCTATAAGTTGTATAACAACAAAGTATGACGTTTGCGGGCGAGGGGGCGTGTAAAAGGGGAGAAAGGGAAGAGGAAAGAAAAGGGGCATCTATGCGATGAATGCTAGGGTCAGTCGCATCGCTGAAGCAGCTCAGACACAAAGCCTTTCATGTATCTCAGTTAGACATATGGATCTGCGCATTATCAAAGGACTAATCAGTAAGACCATAGCGAAGGATCTACATATGCTTTGGTGAGAATAGACCTCCAGAATAGAGAGTCGAATGAATGAATATTCGACATTCAAAAAAAAAATCCGGAAACTCAGACATTTGGAAACGGCCTTCCTGATCCTCAAAGGCTGTTCGTAATCACCGAGTGATTTTGCTGTTCTGTAGTAGGTCTCCTAGAGCAAAAGCAAAAACAGCCACAACAGAATGGGAAGCAATGTTAAATCTTCCGTTGCTTTTTTCCATTGTGATGCTAGGGTAGCAGTAATATCAATTGGTCACAATCTCAGACATTCAGGCGTTTGTCGCGCAGGCCTACAGCGTTTCTCGCGGCATGACACCTGCGGGACGAACGCAAAAGTGGGCGGGGTTGTCGCGCCTATTCCGCCGTTTGTCGCGCCTTATCCTGCGTGAGACCTGCCGTGAACCTGCCGCTGGTATGACAGGAGTCGGGCAGGTTAACCTGCCGCTGGGATGACAGGAGTCGGGCGGGTTAACCTGCAGCGCTAGTACTAGCCTCCTTAATAGTGGTGCCTAACAAGCATGACTAAAGACGTATTAGTCCAGAATAAGCCTTGTATTCGATTGGAACAGTTTTTAGCCTTCTCATGTAGGATAAAAACACAACGGACCCGTACAGCAACCGATGGCTACAAAAATGAGTTCCCCGGAAGCGTATGCGCTTCCAGAGCCAGCAGTCAGCGAGCCGGACGGTTGTGGTAAGACGGATCTACCCGCCCGCACCGCACCGGCACGCGACCGCATCCCACGCATCTCGTCTGGCCATTCGTTACACTGGGCCACGGTTTCAACCGGGCCTCAGTTGGCCAGACAAGTCCCGTAGGACTCGTCTGCTCTCCGCCGCAGCGGAAGCAAGACTAAGTTTCCAAAGCCGTCTGCCGGCTTATATACACCTCGGCTGCCACGTGGCAATGGAGAAAAAAAAACAGGCTGCAGGAATACTTGCTGAAGTCCTGCATCATGCGCACTCACAGCAGGTTTTCCTGCTCCATCCGCACCTTCAGCAAGTATTCCTGCTCCAGCCAGGTTAACCTGCTGGAAGCCTGCATCGGCTGAAAGTGGGCGGGTTCGCCGGCGCTCCAAACGCCTGAATGTCTGAGATGGAAGATGGATTTTGAGCTAAGTAAGCACTAAAAGAGCTCTGGAAGGCCGGCGTGAACACTACGGCGAGACCAGTATTACAGATGAAGCTTATGTTCAGAGTAGAGTTTGTAACTTCTCGTAGAAGTGAATAGGACAAAATCGTTGTCGTTGAATCACTTAGAAGGACAAGAAGGGTGAAATTCTTACTACCACAATGCAGAATACCATACAGTGCGGCCAATGCTGGAGTCTGGTACTACTGTCTTTAGCCCTTCCAAAAAGAAGGACATTTATGCACTTGGAAAAGTTCAGAACAACTTCACTCGTAAGCTCCTTGCTAGAATTGGTGGCTTTCTTTACTCTAAAATCCCAAGGGCTACTATAAGGAACGCATATTTCGGCCTCCCTTCACTGGAATCTCGTCGCAGGTTGTTTGATGTTTGCATGGTTCACAAGCTTCTACATTCGCCAGCTTCGTGGCAGAGCAGCACTTTTTTCAAGCTGATTCCTTCACGAACCAGAGGAGGGTGTCATAAGCCTTCCTACATGCGAGCTAGGACAAAACTCAGAAATAACGTTTTTGCAATTAGAGCCGTTGCTGCCTATTTAAAATTGACTAAGGATGTAGTCATCTCTCCGTCCTTTAGTCGGTTCAAGCGCATTATGTCTGCTAAGATACTGGGGCCGTTAGTGACTAAGCTGTGCCTTGTTCACTTTTATTTCTAACTCTTCATTATGGGTTCGTTGTTTGCATATTTCTCTTTTACGATGTTCATCGATTGTTCTATCACTGTTTGTGTCCCGGTTTTATGCGCTTTTTTGTACGTTTTCCATAGAGAACGTAATAAACATAACATAACATAATACCCAAAAGATTGGTCAGCTTTGACCTTAATGTGCTATGCGTCACAATTGATTGAAATGCGTTTAGAGTGATGAGGTTTCCAACCGAGTCCGGAATAAAAAAGCAGTAACGCGAGTTCTTCAGGCGATTAATTATGTTTACACAAAATTGGAAAAATACACATGTGGGAACGGATTTAGAATCCATTCCAAACAAGATTAAGGTTAGGGGGTGGGATATCACGCCTGCTCCACGTGAATATTTTTGAAGAATCCCTAGTAATTACTGGCTATTAATCCTGCAGAATAACAAATAACAGGTATCTGTTTTAATTACCAGTCTCTTTGAAAACGGATGATATCAACCATGTTCTTGCAACTATGGGATTTGTATTAGGTCGTCAAGTATGAAATGTCTGACTTTTTAAGTGGTTAGTTTGACAGCTAGTATCTTCGGGGTTTCCCCAGATCCACTCTCATCTTTCTTTCCATTATGAAGATACATTCTCCCTCTCTCAAACTCACCTATTTGATTTTTGATCAACTTCAAAATTTTGTCTGATAGGAACATTTGTGAAACTACTCAAAAAGAAAAAATCGTATCATTTCGGAACATGGGTTCCATCGCGGATCCTGGAAAGCAAGGACAACTCGAAATACCCAAGAAATGTTTGGAGAGGTGTGGCTATTAAAGGAACGGGCACCTGTGTTTTGAGAAATTTGTTCTCGGTGATATAAACGTGCAAATTGAGCGTTGTGGTGAACCTGGATTACGATGAGTTGGAAGCTGTGGCTTAAGCGGATAGGAGTCAAACTATGCCTGCATATGCAGCAAGGTTTGGCGTTCGTAAACCTATACTATTCAGGTGTTCAAGGCAATACAACAAGGTAAAGTGGCTCGGTGAACGAATTTCCCACAGTTTGATCCCCAAAAATTGGTGCCATTTTTTGACCATTTTTTGCAAAACCGCGCTGCGTAAACCAGGGGAGCAAGGAGGTAATCCACCACTCATTCGTTGCACTGGCCAAACCTTGCTCTACCTGACCACTACTTCTCTCAAGTATTAGCCCACTTCTTGGTAGAGAAAGTGTCCCACTTTCAACATGATGCTGGAAATGCCCATCGCCAACTTATCGCCTCTTGCTTCCTAGGCTTCCAAGCTGTTGGCGCAACCATGCTACCGCTAAGATGGCAAGGCTATGCCGGTAGCATAGGGACATATTTGGATTGCTAGTACCTCATCTTGTTGAAGAAACATTACTTTAAACCGTCTCATTCAAAATCAGACATTTCATACTTGACGACCTAATAAATAAATGTGGGTGAACGTGTACACACAGCAGTGGAGAATTCACAATTCTTTGTGTTAGTTATTTATTATATAATCAGTCACCTGAAAAGTTCTATAAGGTTTGCCTAGCCATATTTCAACCGACCCATTATTTTATCTTCTTCTACGAAGAGTTTAAAAGATGTAACAATTTAGAATGGAGACAAAGCTGGCATTTTTATTTGTACTTGTTTCTGCTTGTGGTATAGTAAGGGTTTGCCCCACTAATAACAGCCTGTGGGATGATGAGGTAGGATCAGCTTGACGTCAATTATAGTCTTGAAGCCCGCCTGCATGTATGCCTCACTCTAAGTTCCTTTTTTTATTTACATTTTGTTTGTTTAGGGTAATCCCGTTTTCTTCCATAAAGTATACGAGCAGCTGAAGACAAGATACAGAGTAAACTGCACCTATCCCTCAATGGTGGAAATTTTTCAGCCAATATATGCACGATTCCATTGTCAACGAGAGTTACTAGGCTACCCTCTTACCCAGCCGTGAGCCAAATTGGGTTCTCTGGTTAGTTGAACATTATATGTACTTAGTCGCCCATATTCGAACTTCCATTTACATGCGTTCGGGTTCAATTGAAAAACAAATTTGATCGTCTATTGTTGCTATCTATTGTTGCTCTTTCGTCCTTCTTGTTTTCAGTGCAAGTACCGTATTCGTTCGGTTGAAGTTCTGAATCGTTCGTCTATGTTTGACAGCGTATTGAGTAGTGTGCTGCTCACATTCAAGCTATAAAAAACATTTTTATTTCCTATCTTTCAGTTTTCTACAGTTTTCTTGCAATCAGATACCTCTTCAGCAGTACTCACTAAATAGTTCGCGAGTTTGTGGTGACTCCTTTCCCTTTTCTCACCTTCCTGACGATAGATTATCTTTTTTTTCTGCATTGCTATGAAATAGTTTTTGGCGGGAAAGATCATCAGCATAATGATTTCGTCTACGAATTGAATGCTGTCGTTTTCACAGTCATGCAAGTCAGCTCATTATATGTAGCTGAAATTGGGTGAAAGAAAATGGCTTGTTGGTGCACAGCGCGGAACGGAATTATTTTTGCACCACTCTGACACTTCTTACCACTTGAATGTACATCAAAGTTGAATGAAACATGCATGCTATTAATCATACAAAATGGATTTCACAATTTTCCGATTTGGGTCTTTCCAGGATGAAGCTTTTCCTCTTAACAGCACTCTTACTTATGGGAGCAAACGTGGCTGCTGGAGTCGAAATAGTTGGTTAACTCGCAAAACCATTTTTGAATCGAAACCGTACAAGCTCTATCAATATTGTTGAGAGTTAACTAATCTTACTCTCATGTGACATTTCTTGAGGTACCGTGGATCTATATGTAGTAGTAATATACCCGTTCAGGAATTCAGCAATGATGGTATCGGAGCTACACACGGTGAAGGAGTTATTGATCCGCTGTAATGAGAGCTCTACTTCTGACTCCTATTAAGGTGTTCAGTTGGAAATGCGCGCTTTTGCATCGGACAAATTATTTTTTAAAAACAAAGCTACAACACCCCAGTCCAAGTTCAATACAGAATTGGTATTGTTGAACCATCGACATCTTCCACACAAAGAGTGAGCGCTCTCCTCTGGGTTGTCGCAACGCAGTGACCTAGAATAGCGGCTTATTCAAAATTTGGTCTCGTCGCAGTTTGGAATTTTTCTCATTTATTGAAGGCTTGAACGAAGCAATCAGGTGGTCGCCTGATAGCGCAAAGTCTGGGCTCTTAGGCGATCCCAAGTGTGGCTCTTAATTCCAGATGTGAAGAACAGGGCAGTCGAGGAAACGATTTTCAGTCAAAATTTCAGTTCAGTTACCCAAGTTCGAAGCCATTTTCGAGTAGTTTATTTGCGCATGGATTTAGCCAATTAATGCACCAAAAATTCTCTTAATTCTTTATGTGATCTGTGTGGTGCTCCGCTGCAGTTTTACGCTCTTTAACAACATAAAATTAGGGAAAAGAAATTTTAAAATTTTGGTCGGTCTTCTCATAAATCTTCAGAAAATAAAAAATGAAGGAATACTCTATAGCCCGCATATTAAAAAGTACCGAATGAATTGCTCTTTCAGAAGGTATAAAAAGTTAGGCGAAAGATTTTGGCAACATTTTCATAAAGACATCGAAACTTCAGCGCGCATTTCCAACTTAACACCCTAATACTTGTTTAACATTACTCACTGAATTTCTAGAGAACAGCATGCCCAACTCGGCAACACCAAAAGTGGTAGCTCCATTGCGGGGATGCGGAGAAAACGCCAGGCATATAAGGGAGGCAAGTTTATGTGGAAAGATGGAATGAACTATAAGTTTGAGACTGGCACTAGTAAGCGCATCCTATTCATTTTTTATTCTTCATAAATATCATAATGCTTTGCAGGTGAACAAGTGAAAAAGGATTTCGCGAATGCAGCGAAGGCGTGGTCGCAAGACACTTGTGTTGACATAAGATTAAACTCCTCTGGCAAGTGTAACCTCACTGTTTTGGGCATTTACACTACATGCGTGCGCTTGACGCACATATAGTGTTATAGTGACGTACAGCCCTCAGTCCCAGCCCTGATGCTGCTCAGATACATTCTGAGCAGCACCAAGGCTGGGATTTTGCGCGCTCTTCTCATTGAGGATGATAAATGCCACGTTGACCGTTCTCCTTGGAAAATCTTCCAGAAATACATGGGTGTTTCTGACACGCGACTAACTGATAGTATTTATTTATTTCATCAATATGGACGTGATAAGTCATCTTAGAGAGTAATGGGTTGCGCAATTAATTGACAGGAAAGCCAGAAAAAAAAACATGTCATTGCTGGCGACGCTCTGTAGCACGGCGTGATTGGAGCCCCAGAAGGTGAGAAACCAGCGAGCCTACGAGCGGACGCTAGCTGGCTATAGCCGTCAGTTTGAAAGATCGATTGACGCACTACAGAGTGGTTCAATATGTACGCGGGGGGATAGAGAGCTATACATCAACATCTACGTTTTTAGAATGTGATTAGCTTGGGTTGAGACGTAGCCGGATTGCAGGGAGATAGTAAAATTGAGACGAGACGGGCAAAAGGAAGTGCTGATGATGTTACAACATGTAAGCTGGATCACTCAATCAGTTGTCGGGATTTCAAGAAACGAACTATTAGGTCGTCAAGTATGAAATGTCTGATTTTGAATGAGACAGTTTCGGGTAATGTTTCTCCAACAAGATTGGGTACGAGCAATCCAAATATGCCCCTATGCTACCGGCACAGCCTTGCCATCTTACCGGTAGCATGGTTGCGCTAACGGCTTGGAAGCCAGGGAAGCAGGCGGCAATAACGTGGCGAAGGGCATTTCCAACATGATGTTGAACGTGGAAAATTTTCTCCACTAAGAAGTGGACTCATACTTGGGAGAAATTGTGATCAGGTAGAGCAAGGTTTGGCCAGTGCAACGAATGGCAGGTGGACTCCTCTCCTTGCTCCCCTGGTTCACGCAGCGCGGTTTTGCAAAAAATGGTCAAAAAATGGCACCAATTTTTGGGGGTCAAACTGTGAAAAATTCGTTCATCGAGCCACTTTAGCTTGTCGTATTGCCTTGAACGCCTGAATAATATAGGGTTACGAACGCCAAACCTTGCTGCATATACAGGCGTACTGTGGCTCCTATCCGCTCAAGCCACAGCTTCCAACGCATCATAATCCAGGTTCATCACAACGCTCACTTTGGAGGTTTATATCACGGGGTAGAAATTTCTCAAAACATCGGTTTCCCATTCCTTTATTAGCTACTCCCTTTCCCAACATTTCTAGGGTATTTCGAGTTGTCCTCACTTTAAAGGCTCCGTGATGGAACCAATATTCCAAAATGATAAGATTTTTTGTCTTCGAGTAGTTTCACAAAAGTTCCTCTCAAACAAAAAGTTTTAAGTTCTTCAGAAATTAAATAGGTGATTTTGAGAGAGGGAGAATTTACCTTCATAATGGAAAGAAAGATGAGAGTGGACCTAAAGAAACCCCTAAGATACCAGCTGTCAAACTGACCTCTCAAAAAATCAGACATTTCATACTTGACGACCTAATATTATAGATGTAGCTAAAAACAGCGTCTGACGACGGCTGTGGAATAGTTTATGCGCGACTAACAGAAGACATTCCGAAAAGACCAGAAATTTTAAATTCTATTCCACCATTGGTCAAGTTGTACATAAATGTGATGTCCGGTATCAGCGTACGGTCTTTCAGCCGCATGAATCGCCCTTATTCCTTTCCAACGACATATGCTTTTGGAATCACATTTTTAGAATCAATGTTTGGAGAGTGGGATTGGGACTCATTGTTAGTGGTTAATCCAAGTTGAAGTTCATAGTTGAATGAAACATGCATGTTGTCGATCATATTATTCAAAGAAAGCTTCACAATGTTCCGATTTGAGTTTTTCGAGGATGAAGCTTTCCTCTTGGCAGCACTCTTACAGTTGGGAGCAAATGTGCTCTAATTTTTCCCAAATGAGTAAAAGTAAATGGGAAGAACTGTGGTTGCTGGAGTTGAAATTGTTGGTTAACTTGGTTAAAGGCAGCACCCACGGAAAATTTCGTTGCGAACGTTCCGGAAGTTTTGAAAAACCCAGGACTTGGGGAGTATATTCGCCACACAAGCCGCACTGGAAGCGTCCTTTTACCTACTTACAACAGGATCGCCTAGGTTTAGACGGACCTATTTATCAGCTGATTGTACGTGTTTTCCCTGTTTCGTTCTCGCAGTTAGAGCACCGAAGTCTTTTTGGAGCGCGGATGAGATCGATTACCAGCTGATCTCTTTGTCAAACGTTGCCCTTTTCGAAAGAATTCCCTTGTCATGCTTTCAGAATTGTGTAGTTTTCTCTGATCTTTTCATTTTTTTTTGTTTCTGATGGCTGCGGTCGTTTCCAGTAGATTTACACAAAAATTATGGTTGTTTCACTTTTGTTAGCGCTAGTTTCTAGTGAATTTTCAATTTTCTTCCATTTCTTCTCTCCTGGGGAATTCTACAATGTCTGGATTCTCAGATGACATCTTTTCTAATTGTTACTAATTTTCCATTAATTATTTCTTTCGCTGCGGTTCAGAGAGGGGTGCATTTCATGAGAAATAGCTGATTTCGCAAAGATCCGCCTGGCGAAAATGACTGCCTTATCGATCTTTTGATACCGGGTCTCATCCATGGCTCGCGAAACTCGGCCATATCTGTTGAACGCTACCTGATTATGCAGCTTCAGAAACAGTTTCTCCAGTGCTAACGTGAACTTTTGTGTTTAAGAAAGTGTTAAGCACCTTCGATAACTGCGAAATATGCTCAGATCCTGAAGTCGAAAATTTCCGTGGGTGCTGCCTTTGAACCATTTATGAATTTTGCATTTTTGAGCATTTTTGACCAATTTTGAGTAGATTTGCCGAAATTTTCCCTAAATTTTGGTTAATGGGATTCACGAACGAGCAGCCGAGCAAACCAATTATAGCGAGCACAATTGAATATCCATTGGGCTACATACAGGGAAGGTGGCATAAGTTATTGTGCAAAGTTTGCTCTTTTATTTCTCTACCAGGAACCCATGCTTAATTCTGATCTTTCTTCTACTGAATGAAGGAAGGTTCAAAATATCTCACAGTTACCGGTTTTCTGGGAGTGGTTTGCTTTGGAGCAGTTGGCCTCGAAACAAATTTTCGAAAAAAATAAGTGTACTGTTGTGTCATTTTCTCCTGCAAAATCTACCAAATTGATTTTGACTAAAAATACTTTCATGAACTCTACCTTGTTGAAAGTTTGGCTTTTGACTCCACTGAAAAAATAGCTCACCACTGAGATATTCGGTATAAGCGCTTCGCTGCGCCTTCAGCAAACGTTCGAATATCCTCATCAATAACGTACCATCCTTTAGAAAATTAGTGAACAAGTTTCATTTGTGAAGCAGAACATTTTCCTTTTTCTTTCCTTCTTTTTCAAACTTTTTCTTAACGCACGGTGAAGCAGACGGCATATAGCGTTGGTGAATCATTTTTGCACCACAGAATACCCATAATCTGGTTTGCGGCGCCGCACCATCTACGCGCCACGGCAGAGCAGTAAGAGCTGTGGCTGTTGGGCCTTGCCGGAAAGGGTGTTTTCCCCAAGTTTGGTGCCACGGTGAACCAAGCATTTTGGAATGCAAACAAAGGCATAAGTAAAAATAGTAGAAACCATGACAGAAACTTCAGGTAAAGGCAAACTAGTAAAGCCTGAGCAGTTTCGTTGTGATGGTACGGAGTGGCCGAGCAGGTTGGTGGTATTCTGCGGTGCAAAAGCGAATTACCTGCACTCTAGAAACTGTTTTTTTTTTTGGCATTGTTATACTGATCCTATCTTAGTAGTATAGGTAGACAAGCCTTTAGAAGTTATACTCAATTATATTTCATTTCCAGGGAACGAGGGACTCCATGTCACAGCTCTATATGATGCCTGCGCCTCTGATGTTGGCAAAGTCGGGGGATGGCAGTATCTGTACCTTGGAAGATACTGCGAAGGTTTCGGTGGAATTGCCCACGAACTCGGACACGCCTTGGGGCTGGTACACACTATGAGTAGAAGTGACCGCGACGACTACATATTAGTAGACCTGATAAATATGAAGGTTAATCATACCTTTTCTGAAAACATAGTCTCCAAAATGTTCAATCAAGTGCAAGGTAGCACTGTCATAAAAATGGATGTCTCATCGAAAAACAGTAATTACCAGATTTTCAACATTTCTTTCAGCCTGAATATGCAGAGGAATTCAAAAAACATTCGCCAGTAAGGAGTTATGGAATAGGATATGAATACGGAAGTATTATGCACTATGGTCAGAGAAGGTGAATTAATGAAAACTGTTCAGAACAAGCTTATATGAAATTCGTTCATTTCAGCGTCTTTTTGCCGCAAGCCTATCTAATAATACCATTTGATAGTAAATACAAGAATACCCTCGGATCTCAAATGATATCGTTCGCTGATCTAACTTTGATCAACCGTCACTACAAATGTACAGGTAAAGGCTAAGTTCAAAGGAGCATCTACAATAGCAATATGCTTTCCATCAAAACGCATCGCTTGCCACAAGTTTGTTTAGAAAAAAACAAGGGGCAAGCCGAATAAAAGGCAGCACTCACGAAAAATTTCGTCTTGAACATATTCACAATTTTGAGGAACCCTGGATTTCGAAAATACGTTCGCCGAACAAGCTGCACTGGAAGTATCCCTTTACGAGCACTATTCCACCTTCACAGACCCATAATCTTCAAAAAACATTTTGGCTGAAACTTTGCCTAGGGGAGTTATTTGAGGTGCTGAACACGAATATCGTATTCATTTTGTACAGTAACCGCATTTTTGTAGGGATACTGTAGGTATACGGTAGAAAATTCAGAGAAAATGCCAATTTCAAAGAGAAGACAAAGGTGGCATGCAAAATGATGTTGATGTACGTGATCAGCACCCCAAATAACCCCCCCCCCTGTGCAAAATTTGAGCGAATTCCATGCGGTACTGTATCGTGGGTCACTCACCGTAACCCTACCAAAATGGGGCTACGGTACAAAAGAAACACGATATTCGTGTTCAGCACCTCAAACCCCCCCCCCCCCCCCCCCCC
>JARK01001609.1:176482-231911 GCA_000688135.1 Ancylostoma ceylanicum
CAGCAAAAATGTTTCTAGAAGATTTTGGGTCCGTGAAAGTGGAATAGTGCCCCTTCACGTACTTAAAGCAGGTTCTCCTAGGACCAGGCGGACTTACTTCTCAGCTGATTGTACGCGTTTTCGCGGTCTCGTTTTCGCGGTTAGAGCACTTTTTGGGGCGCTTAAAACATCGATTAACAGCTGATCTGTTTGTCAAACCATCGCCTCCTCAAAAGAATTTCCTCGTTGTGCTCACAGATTTCCTTCACCTTCTCAAATCTTTTGTTCCTGCTCTCTATGTTCCTTTTTTGATTTGAATTCCGCAGTAATCGTAGCTGTTCGACTATTGTTAGAGCTGGTTTCTTAAGAAATTTGAGTTTTTCCTCATTTCTTCCTTGTTAGGAGATTCGGCGATGTTTGGATTTTCAAGTGGCTCCTTTGTTAAACAGCACTGATTTTCTAATGGTTATTTGTTTTGCTACAGTGCGGGTACTTCAGAAGAAATAAGTGATTTTGCGAGGATTCGTCCAGGGAAAAAGACGGCCTTATCGATCTTTCGCCATCGGTCCTCATCTCATGGCTCGCTCAACTCGAACACTCCCATTGGACTTGACCATGTGATGAACGTCAAAAAAAGCATTTCTGAGACTAAAACAATATTTTATTTTGAGAAAGTGTTGAGCTCTCCCGATACCTCCTAAATATGTTATCATCCTAATATCAAAAATGTCCGTGGGTGCTGCCTTAAAGGTACACATTCTTTTTCTCTTCTTCCTATCCTTTGCATCTATCCGGCACAGTCGCCGTGGTTGTGCTTGTATACTTAAGGCTGCACTCGATTTCGATGCGCCTCTATGTGGGAATCTCTGGTTAATTTCATCGGTTCAGGGCTGGGATTCATGAAACGTTAACCACGCAAACCAACGATGGTTAGCGTGGATGGTCCTGCACAGACTACGCAGCGAGAGGAGACCCAGGACACGAAGGTTGGTTTGCTAGCCTGGGTTTGCTTGGTTATGCGTTCATGAATCCTAGCCCAGAGTGGGAGTAAGCGGCCAACCAGCATTGGCCGCCAACGCACCAAGTTTCAGGGCACGCTCGAAAATCACGGGGTTCAGATCTGCCGCATCACTTCATTGGCGCTTCGCAGTCCTCTTTTGTCCGCAGTCCAATAGACATTACTCTTCTCTGTGCATTGTACCGAAAAATCATTCCTCCAATTAATAACTCTCAAGTTGGCCATATTCAAGAACTTTTATTTGAATACGCCGTAATTCAGAGAAATGCGATTCTAAAAGCTCAGCAGTTTGTAAGAATCGTGGATACCCCCACCCTCGTGATTGTTCTAGATGTCTTTGCCCTAGTGGTTACGGTGGAAAGGACTGCAGTGAAAGAGTAAGCGTACATTAGTGAGTAAAATTCCGCCACTATTCTACCACTTTCTAGCCTTCCGATGGATGCGGTCACGAGCTCGAGGCAAGCAAAACATGGCAGAACGTGAGCATTACAATTCGAAACGATGACCCAAAACAATATTTAGACGGATACAAGAAATGCATCTACTGGATAAAGGTTTGTGGTAGTTGTTGACTTGTTTGATAACCACCACTATTGTGGCACAATCCTTCCATGTTCGGTCTTCAATCAGCTTTGTAAAGTTATATTTCTACATTTCATTGACGGAAGTATTTCAACGGATTTCGTTGCAGTCACCCGAAGGTACCAGAATGAAGATTAGACTCGAAACCATCCGATTCCAAAGTACTGCTGGATGTTCAAATGACGGCATTGAAATAAAAGCCAAAAAGGACATAACTCTTACTGGTTATAGGTGCTTGTTTCGGCTTTAGTGCACTTTCACTTTTTAATTTTTGCTTGCTTATTAAAAGTGTTTGTCTCTTCATTTTCCAGGTTTTGTTATGAGGAAGACGAAGACTTGGTGCTATCCCCTCGCTTCAGCACTGCTCCAGTAATTGTTTACAGTCGTGTTAATATCACTAGTACAGCAATTATCAGCTACCGATACGGTTAGGCTGTCCTCCAGTTTTTGCCTTCGATCACAACTTTTAATAGTTTCCTGTTTTAGTGGAGTCACAATAATTACAAGGAGCGGTATGTTGTCCTCCATTCAAAAACTTACAGTGTCGTGAAACATCCTGCGTAAATGTTGTTTCTTTCTTCGTTTTGCTTTGGATGCTGAAACAAGGCTCAGCAAAGTTCTACTCTCGTCCATAGACAGGCATTAGTTTTTGAAATTTCCACTAACATACTACGACTGTGTTGATACAGAATCACTGCGACATTTCTCGCGACGGTTATTTCGTTAACAACTGACACTTCAAAGAAAAGTTTTCCGAGAAAATCAATCCTGCTTTTAATTTTTGGGGATGAGTATTGAGAAAAATATCAGTGTCCGCACGTTGGATTCTACCACTTCGATAAACGTTGAATGGTAGCAACATCATTTTGTGATCACAGCGGGTATTCGCAGAAGGAACAATAAACAAAGCCCAATTGAAAAATGGTTCAACAATTTAAACAGCCTCACGGATGAAAGAGGGAGATGTCGGCCATCAGATTCCTGCTAGCGAGAGGCTTTGGCAGCCTGGAAGAGGATGAGACTTGAATGACATTGCATGCCTCTACAATAAGACCTGAGATAGTGAACATCTGGAAGGCGATTTGAAGGCAGCACCCACGAAAATTTTTGTCATCGAGATTTTAGCGCAGTCTTAGGTTTTTGACTACGGTGAGCACGAGGGTATCGGTCAATTTTGTTAAAACTTCTGAAAAGCCGATTTCTGAATGTCCTTATTTTGCTGAGTTAGATCGGAATGGTCGAGTTGTGCGGAGCCAATCTGACCAAAAAGTCGATAGTGCTGCCTCTGTCGTCACGTACTTTTTCGACGAATTTGGGTATTTACCCGGATTTGCGCACGGATTTGCGGTGTTTTCGAGCAAAAGAGAACGGGTATAGCAAAAGGGAAGGATGACAATTGCACAAATATATCCGTGGAGCAAAAACAGAAAATGTAAGGCAAAGGACAAGAAGAAATATCGCTAATTCACAATTAGAGATAACAATTGAATGATACGAGCCGAAAAAGGGTAAACAACTATTGAAAAGTGAAAATAGAAAGTTTTCCAGGCAATTATGACCAAAATAGCAGATGANTGCTGAGTTAGATCGGAATGGTCGAGTTGTGCGGAGCCAATCTGACCAAAAAGTCGATAGTGCTGCCTCTGTCGTCACGTACTTTTTCGACGAATTTGGGTATTTACCCGGATTTGCGCACGGATTTGCGGTGTTTTCGAGCAAAAGAGAACGGGTATAGCAAAAGGGAAGGATGACAATTGCACAAATATATCCGTGGAGCAAAAACAGAAAATGTAAGGCAAAGGACAAGAAGAAATATCGCTAATTCACAATTAGAGATAACAATTGAATGATACGAGCCGAAAAAGGGTAAACAACTATTGAAAAGTGAAAATAGAAAGTTTTCCAGGCAATTATGACCAAAATAGCAGATGAACTGAGGCGGAAAGAGCGCAAAAAAGAATTTTTTCATAGGAAAAACTTAGTGACGGCAGGCAAAAACAGCTGATCCGTGTCAAGTGTCGCTCCAATGCTACGCCTGCGAAACAGGAGAACTCGTACCAGCAGGCTGGTTTGTACTGTTGTACTGGAGTACTACGTGTAATATCTCGCGTAAGCCGTGACCTCCGACACCATTTTTGTCGCAGAATTGTCGGGACTATGCTTGAGATTTGAAAACTTCCAAAAGCTCGAATATGAAGATTATCGTGGGTGCTGCCTTTAAGCATGCTCCAGTCTGCTGATGTTACAAGTTTCGCATTGGAGCTCGGAAAATGCGACATTCACATAGTTACCTACACAGGTCTCGTACGATTTATGAGATGCAGTATGGAAGGCCTGCCTTGAATCTTTCAACGAAATAACGTGAGCTCCTACCTGCGACGAGATGCACCCACTTTTCTAGGCATATTTAGGTAGTGTATGTATTAGGTGCGTGCGAAAGTTCCAGGGCAGTTGCTCCTTATTTTTTTAAAACACCATAACTCTGCTCATTGTCAACGATTTTATTCAAATCAAAAAGGGCTGGCATCTCTGTGATGAAGAAGATTTCTTCAGAAGCTTGAAATTTGACACGTTTATACTCGGAAGATCGGCACATATCACTTTCGAGTAGGGTCTGTTCATCAAAAGTTTTTCAGCGAATTCAAAGTCGTAGGAGCTTGAAGAGGGATATTTTTCATCGGAGAATGGTCCTGGGAGTAACATAGGATAGGTAGAAATTTCGAACCAGAAATGGCTAACTTTTTACACTACGAATTGCTGGTACTCGTTATCCCGCAGCAGCAGTAGACCACCTAAGCTGGCCTATGTTGCCCTTATATTTGAGATTCTGCCTTGCTTCCTCCGGAAAGAAATGTGTAATAACACACACTTACTACGTATTCGTTCGGTAAAAGTTCGTTTTAGCAGACTCAGGTTACAGACAAAAAATGAACAAAAAAGTTTATCATGGATATAGTGATGACTTGCCCACTTTTTGGGTGGGTCGATCGAGTCTGGATCCTAGGTCAACCATTTCCTATAGTCGTACATGACCCATTTTCCATCAACAATAAAAATCCATTCGGGAAACGGTTTGGTGGAATATCTGTAGATCAGATATTTGTAGACTCACCAGTGTGAACGTTGGTATTTATTCTATCCGCAGCCCACTCAAAATCCATCTACTTATCCTCCTCATTTTACCTAACCAGTACAAGTGACGGACAATGGTTGATTAATTTCCCCATAACGTCCTGGTCGCTCTATATTGGGCCCCATTCAACCTGCTCTTTTCGGTCGCCCTTGTGAAGGTTGGATTAGCGCCGCCCTCACGAAGCATTTTCCAAGATCTCATCTCCACTTGTATTTCTTAAGAACCCACGAGCCTCTGGCATTTTGAAGAGGATACCTTACGCAAATGTAATATTGGTGGGACGGGTCACGTACTTTACAGATCATCTAGATTTTAATTCATAAAGCAAAAATTTACAACTTCACTGACTGCACATAACATTAGTTTTATACCTAAAACACAGCAGCGCTGCGACACAGATCCGAGTCAAATGTGGATTTGGTAGCAGATGTCACAGGCTACCAGTATACATGAAAACCATATCGGGATATAGCCAGCAAAAGGAAAGAAACGACGTTAAACGGTGAACAACCACCAACTGCCGCGGAACTTTTGCACGCACCTAATAATTATGAACGAGCTCCATACAGCGCATTGCGGTCATGTCGGTGTTTTCCAGGAAATAAATGCTCGCTTGGAGGAGAGCCTAATTATTATAGTACTGAGGCGTTGATACAGCCGCATAAACTCAATGAGTTCCATATTCCATGCCAGCTTGAGAGAAAATGATTATTCGCACGGAACAACACAGAAAATTCAGAAAGCAGATTCGAGAAGTACTCTACAAAATGCCTGTTAAAACACAGATCGCTTTATGGATGACCACTATAACCGAATATCTTGCCCTTGTTAGTTGCTCCACTACTTATAAGATAGCTAAGGATACTGAAAATTTCCTCAAATGAGAAGAAATACAGCAAGCTAAGGATACTGAAAATTTCCTCCAATGAGAGGAGATACAGTATAGCATATACATGGGAAATTGTACTGTAGAGACTTGGACATTTATTATCTATGCGAGCGTATTGACAACCACAAGAATTTTGTCCACGAAGAATTAGCGAGGTCAATTTTGCTCAGCGTTGCCACCTGAGCCAACTATCGTCCCGAATCCCTCTTGCACAAAATTTGCCAAACGTTAGAGAAATCTAAAAGTTTCAAGAGGAAACCGTGCAGGAATTGATTCCTCTCAATTTTATCATAAACTTGATTTGCACATCTTCGAAAAAAAAACTTACAGAATCTAAAACAAAGCATTCGTGATGTAAAAATGTGGAGGTCACTTGCGCATGTTTCCACAATGAAACACGAGCAGAATGTTCTCACTATTATACAAAACCGAGTGTGCCAGAATAAGGACCAGAACAATTTCTCATTGTATATGTGTATTAAACTATTAGTGAAAGGTCGAATTTGTCAGGAAGAAAGCAAGAACCATGGAGCGAATTTTCACTTGTATATGAGAGTAAAAAGTAATTGTGCATGGTTAGATATATGTAGGTAGATAGGTTAGATATGGATACATAACGAATGTTACACATAACATACACATACATAACCATTGGTTTTACAGGAACTATGTTGCCGAGACTTTTCGAAAGAGTACCTAGTCCTGCTGCTCGTCGTCTTTCGACGTTTTCACTAAAAAAGTTCCAATACTTCATAGAACAAGTACATTTTGCAAGGCAGTATAAACGTTGACGGCGCACAACGTACCGTAGCGGTAGCTTATAATTGCCGTACCAGTGTCCTTAATGCGACTGTATGCAATTATTGGAGCAATGTTGAAACGAGGAGATAGCACCACTTCTTCGAAATTAGTGTAACAAAACCTGGATGGTAAACGGACAAACTCAGTGACTATTAAAACATAACACAGAAGTAAAATCGATGCATGCACCTGTAACCAGTCAGGGTTTTATCCTTTTTTACATTTATTTCAATGCCATTATTCGTGCATCCAGCAGTAGCATTGAATCGTAAGTCTTCGAGTCTGATCTTGATCCTGGTTTTCTCCGGCGACTGCAACATCCGTTTGAATAGTTTCATCAACGAAGTTTTGAAAACGTATGCTTACGAGATCAGAATAATGACCTAGAACGGAAGGACTGCAGTGCCACAAGGCATTTTTTGCCAAATAATTCAATGTTTTTCACGAACCTTAATCCAGTAATTGCATTTTTTGTATCCGTCCAAGTATTTGTTCGAATCTTCATTCTGAATGTCGATCGTCAAATTCTGCCACGTTTCTGTTGCCTCGAGCTCTAGACCACATCCGTCGGAAGGCTAGAAATCAACAGCGTAGTATAAAAACACTATACATCATGTTAAGCTCACTCTCTCGTTACAATCGATTCCACCATAACCACTGGGGCAAAGACATCTGGAACAGTTACGCGGATGTGGATATCCACCGTTCTTACATTGATCCGGGCTTGCAGACTTGCACTTTTCTGAATCGCAACATGTAGAAGTAACACTCACACTTGAACGTCTTCACTAAAATGCATTAGCACTTCTGAATTGCCAGGGAGTCCATAGGTTATATTGACCGCCAACTATTCATGTGGGAGCAGTAAAATAATTTGTGGACTGAAAAGCTCTGGTTCACCTGCGCAATTGTAGTGACGGTTGATCATTGTGATATCAGTGAACGATATCATTTTGGACCCGAGGGTATCCTTGTATTTGCTGTCGACTGGGATTATTAGATAATCAAGGGTGGAAAATCCACTGAAATAAAAAATATTTGAGGATATAAGGAGCGATTTCGATAGATTTACCTTCTCTGACGGTAGTGCATAATACTTCCAAAGTCGTAACGTTGCCCATAGAATTTAGTTTTCTCGTGTTTCTCAAATTCTTCTGCGTATTCAAGCTGAAAGTATTCTCTCACACTAATTATCAGGGTATTTTTTTTTTGAAAATTCCCATAAGGGGTTGTATGGAAAGGGTGGGAAGAGGGGGTGGGGAGTTGCATTGGAGGGAGAAGAAGACGAGCTCAAGCATCTGTCTCAATCGCTCTGTGGCGGCGTCAAGAAGCGATGTACATAAGGACCTGAAGTGAGCCATAAGCCTTGGGCACGCTTCAAGCGACGCGATTTGGCCGCCGCGACTGAGTTCTACACGAGCGATCCAGTCGCCGCTGCCCGACCGCGTGCTTGGCCATACTTCATGTTATGAGTAGCGACCGTGTTGAAACATTCGTTGTTTTAAACCAACTAAAACATGAATTTTGAGCTGCATTCACACTTGTTTCCCATACCTAGTGGTAGTAATCCTTAATAAAGTTTCCTTCAGTATTCCTGGATTCCAATTAGTTTTGGAGGAGTATTTTGTGATTTCAAACTGGTTTCAATGCTATATTTTCGCAATTCGGAACGTTTGTTTCGTAATTTGTTGGTATTTTTGTAAAATGCTCATAACGTGGAACGATTTGAGAGTGGTCA
Organism: Ancylostoma ceylanicum; assembly: GCA_000688135.1. NCBI lineage: Eukaryota > Metazoa > Nematoda > Chromadorea > Rhabditida > Ancylostomatidae > Ancylostoma > Ancylostoma ceylanicum. The sequence goes on from JARK01001609.1 coordinate 184,623, forward strand.
TGAAAAAAGAATAGGAAACCTTCCCAAAATAGTGAAGTTCGCGAACAAATTAGGAGAATACTTCTCCCTAGCGAAGAATTGCTCACATACTGAAGAAGAACAGTGCTCGGAGCTTTTAGACTTTTAGAGTCAGAAATCTATAAGAATGAGCAGAAATTCTGGGAATTCCCAGCAACAATAACCAAGATAGTGAGCGATTACGTCGCGTCGCTACGTCCAAAAATAGCGACGCGACGGCATGAGGAATGACGAGAATCGCTGACGACTCACAACATGAAAGGCCGCGACTGGCTAGCGATTTGGTCGTCACGCGATTCCTTCTCAGGCAATAACATAGTTGAACCCGACGGCCGAAACGGCCTGACCTGGCCACCCGACTGCCTAGTTTGTGGGCGTGGCCAGTTACCGGGTGACCCGAGGGAATTAAATGAACCACCGGCGACCCGAGAGGAACGCATGAAGCATCGGGCAACCCGAGGGCATGATAGTGAGCCACCGGCCGACCCGAGGGAATGCTGCAAAATTACCGGGTGACCCGAGAACTTTTCTAGCCGGAGTTGGCTCATGTAAAGAATACAATTTCAATCAGGCCTTAGGAAACAAAGATGCTATGCGAAGGCGACGAAAAGGACGTGACATTGAATATATTTCAAAGGCAAAACAAAAGGTAGCGTTTTTATCCCTTCAGTAGTGTTTCTCTAAATACTTGAGATTTCAAAAAGGTATGGGCTTTTTTACGCTTCTAAGCAATTTTGCAAGGAATTCGAGCGACCGGGAGAGCAAAAGCGCTTATTCACAGCAGTTCTTTGGAAGTTTTTAAATGGAGCATTTGGGGAGGTGCACTATTCTAGTTTTTCGGAGCGAAAGAGTCAAGAGCAAATTCTAAATTTGCTTGCGAAGTTTAAGCAAGAACTAGGCACATTATGATGTAGACTTTCGAAGCCTTTAAAATACAAAAAAGAATGAAGGTAGTTCCAAATGAAGGTAAAGCGGACCTCGTGGTCCGAAGCCGATCGCTGTGCTGCATCGCATTCCTCTCTGCTCTCTAATTTTCTGCGAATCCGTGTTTTTCACTGGCATCACCGTTTCTATGGTATGGGACGGCATGAAAATCCACACACTCGTTGCTCCTGTACGCAGAGTCAGCGGGAAGGTAAAATAGTCAGGAAAAATCTTGATTGTCACCTAGGTGGAGTAGCTGCTCCAAAATTTCTAAATGAAGAATTCTTCGCGTCGGAGCGCGACGGGCCCTGTGTTAGACAGATCCCTGTCTCGAATTGCCAAATCTGGCGAGGTGGACGTCGACATTCTCGGTATTTGTCAGAGAGGTGCTGACAAGAATTAGATCAAAATGGTGTGCTGTGAGGACGTGAATGGCCGAGTGGATAAGAAAGCGGGCTCGTAAGACGAAATTCGATGAGGAGGGTAGGCTCGAATCCCCAGGGTTCTGAATGATGGAACGAAGTTGAGGATATGAGCGAGAAATTTTGCATTTTTTTCACTCTAGGATCACTCTCTCCCCTAGGGTCGGAATATTCTTCACACGAAACAGTCACGAGCACTCTATACGCAGATAAGGCTGATTTTGACTCTTAACTACTATTTGTTGACTTTGATGAGCGGGTGACTCGGCGGCGAATGGAACGTGGAATGACCACGGCAGCTTTTGTGATGTTCGCAGGTTAAATCGCGTGGCGACCAAATCGCCGTCGCTGCTAGTATGCCCAGGGCTACAAACGACGGTAGCCCTTGCTGGCAATAAACATCGCGTTATTACGTGTCAAAACAGGATTGACTGCCATCATATGCAAGAAATCGGCTTCAGCGCTGGGATGTGCCGCGCTCGCTGGTCCGACTCTCGGCGACTTCCAAGGATTGTTGCACGAGTTGGAATCACTTCAGAATTAGGTGTGAAGCAGAGAGGTTACAGAGCCCGTACAGACCCCGTCCTAAAAACTGCTTTGAAGGATGTTTCATGACAGTATGTATACCGCCGGAGTCAGCATGTCGAGGGGATTTACAATCCGCCACTAGCTCAAACACGAAAATGAGGTGACACACTGCCTTCAACGAGGTGCTTATGTTTCTTGACAGTGTTGCTTTACGAGTAAACAATTATATTTGATAATTTACAAAAACTAAATGTTCAACCTTTATGTTTGTCAGATCCACAAAGATGTAGTCGTCCCGGTCACGCCTGCTCATAGTGTGTAGCAGCCCTAACGCGTGTCCCAGTTCATGGGCCATTCCTCCGAAATCCTGACAGCTTTTCCCGAGGTACAAATTCTGCCATTCTCCCACTCTTCCAACATCAGAAGCGCAGGCATCATACAATGTTGTGACGAAGAGCCCCTCGTTACCTGGAAATCGAATACAATGAGGTAGGCGTTGCATAAGAACGTCGGAGTGGCTAATTTTGATTAGCTAAATGCGGTTACCGTGACTTGCGAAGCAAAATATTTGCTATGATATGGCAAACAGAACGACAAGCCTAGTTTGCTTTACTGGTGTTACCCAAATGGGTGTTCTGCTATTAGCATCTCCATCTGCACTATACTAACTTCAGTTCATCTACAGGGTGCGGCGAAGGTCTTTGGAGAAGCACAAGAAATTTAATTTTTTAAAATAATATTTTTGGTTATTGAACCTCGTCTACTGACAGCGAAGCAAAAAAAAGGAAAGACGTGACGTTGCCATGTTCGCGCTTTCATGAAGTCAGATCCATATCGCGCCTTCTCGAAAAATTCGGCAGAGTCGGAATTTCTGTAAGGTAATGGGAAGTGCCTAGCCTACAGAATCTAGTAGCACTTCAAGTATTCCAAGATAGCTGTAGGACCGCAATAAGCGATTGTTCAGTTACATCTTTGTAGTGAAGAGAGATGGTCACTTCATGAGGCACATATTCAGAGAAAAGCAAACCAACAAAGCGTAGGCGGAAAATGCATTACTCCCTGAGAAAAGATTTTTCCACATATGCCTGAACATCTCGCCTGTCTTTAAAAAGAAGACAACCGATGACCCAAGTGATGCACTACACATTTTCCTAATGCTCTAGTTTTTTTTTGATATCCACAATTCATAGCAGACCTTAACACATTCGCAACCATATACTCTCGTCATGGTGCGCTGCGTGAGTCACGGGCGGTCCTTTAAAGGCAGTCTGACTTTGGGGTATCTACCTAATACGGCCCTATTCGACGCGCTGGTTCCAGTGATGTATTTGAAATCCAGGCCAAAAAACCCTATTCTGAAGGAAAAATTCAAATCAGCCTCGAACGAGTTTCTCTGGGTTCATTGTACATCGAAATGAACTCCTCAGCAGCAGCAGATATCGATTGAACAAGTATTGCCGTGTTGGGAAACCATGCCGCACCCTCTGCAAGCCTACGCTGCGAAAGGAGCCTCTCGTTCAACAGGCCGAGAATTTCAAAATTTTCGTCGAAAGAATGGCCCATTTTTTGGGTTTTTGACGTTTTTTTTTTCGAAGTTTAGTGCACATCCGCTCAGCAGCTCGAATGTTTTCAACTGATGTGGGATTTTCGAGCTCTGTCACAAGCTGACACACTGCCTTTAAACACACAATTGTGCTCGACCGGTTGAGCACGCGGTCCCACGCGTCCCACAATGCGTGTCAATCGGTTGAGTACATTGGTGCGAATGTGCTAATAGAACCTCCCCATAAGAAGGAGAAGGAGATTGTGCATGAATAGGTAGCGAGCACGTGAAGACCGAAGAATTTATTCCTTCAGTCCACTCCTTCATATACACCTCCAAGCGAATATCATTGTCCGAAGACTTGCCGAGACCTGTATTTACAAGTGGGGGACATGATATAGCAACATATATACAGTGCGCGTCAAAACGCTACGCCCTCCCTAGAAAATAGTCTTCTCGGACAAGGATCATAATTTCCTCAGAAATGGACTTTACTATCGTTATCAGCTAACTTAAAAACCTTGAAAACTTTCGCTGTGTCTTTTCTAGGCGATTCTCTCGGTTTTTTAATTCGTTTTTGAGAAGGAAACGCAGCGTTTCAAAACTTTACGCCCACCCTTGAAAAACGTCGACTACAGAGGACAGGAATTGCTAACAGGCAGTCAAATGATGGGACCGATGTAATGTGTTCAAGAATACCGTTGGGAATCTTATGGAGCATTCAGAATTAATGCCTAAGGTATTTTGCCTGCCATCGACTGCGCTAGTCCTTCACTGAGTAAATGTGAAAAAATAAGAATTTTTCAAGAACCTGAGTGAGCGCAGCCGCTTGGCCGATATTTCCATGAGAAACCTGAATAAGTATAGATGAAAAAGGAAACAAATGAATGCACTCCAAGGCCGACATAACTACCGTATCACCCGTCAGGACCTCTTCCTCCACAAGGTCGGCCGAGAAAATCCGCACTAAATTTCCGCTGAGTGTCTCCAGATCGACCAGCTCCTGCGCATATGAGCGTGTGAGGACTTTTGAGGCAAAAAAAAAAATAAGGCATGCTCTCTGGTACACCCCATATCACAGTTGGGATCGAGTGATTTCGTCAGGTACAACATGAACAGCGTGTGGGCTTGAGTGGCATCTCTTTGTGGTGCTTGCTAACATCGAAGATCTCAATCATACCATTTGAAGTTGTGTTCATTGGTGAGAGTTGAAGTCAGGCCACAATTTTCCTGGCTGAATTTTGTACTGTAGGGATTCATGGAGGACATGGGAGGCTTCTTTTTCGCCTCAAGTTTGGCGGTTGAAGTTCGATTATCAGGACAGACCTCTGACTTTGGAATTGCGCAGGTGGGACTCAGATGGGCTCAGCAACGCATGGCAGTGCTCTACGAAGGCATTCGCTATCACATTTCCTTCTACACTACGTCCACTACTTCATTTTCCATCAGGATCACGGCTCGGGGCACCGTTCACGGCTAACTCGCAGTCCCTCAGTTTTATCCCTGTGAGCTAGCCCGCCTGTTTTTGCAATTCAGGGCCCATTAGAAACTTGGATGCCATCAATGCTGAGGAGATCCATGGCAGTAGAGACCAAGCACACCACTCGCACAGTCTCATAGGAAAAATTTTCTCCGGCTGTGCGTTTACCTCAGCGAGAGCCATGAACGACTTTGTCACTGCTATGAGGAATTGACTATTTGGAGTAATTAACAGCATAGCAGGATCTGAGAAATGCTAATTCACAGGTGTCGCCTACTTTTATTATTATAAGAAAGCTTTCCCAAGGGCGGGCATAAAGTTAGAACCGCCGCATTTTCCTGTCCAAAACGAATAAAAGAATTAGAGATCACACAGAAAAGACCTAGCAAAGGCTTCCGGGGTTTTTGAGCAAGCCGAATGAGGTAGTGAACGGCATTGGTCGTAAAATTTTGATCCTCTTCCGAACCGACGAATTTCTAAAGTGGGCGTAAAGTTTTGACGCGCACTGTAGAACTGTTAAAGTCAAAACGAGCTATGAACAGGAGCCTATAGGGAACAAGAAAAATAGGTTATGGATGAATAAAAATGTTTATACTTGCCCGAGGAGTTCAATCTAATGTCAACACAAGTGTCTTGAGACCATGCCTTGGCTGCCCGTGTAAATTCTTTCTTTATGTGTTCACCTACAAAACGTCGACATATCTGTGCACATAAAAAGGAAAACTGGGAAGGTAAGCCGCACTTACTTGTATCTTCATCAAATTTATAGTTGATTCCTTCTTTCCATTTATATTTCTCCCCTGTAAACACCTGGCGCTTCCAGCGCAGAATCCCCCAGGTTCCATCATTTTCGTCGATTGGTGTCTGTTTTCTAGAAAATGAATAATTTCCATTGAATAGAAATGAGGTGTAAATGGTTCCATTAAGGCGTGAGAACTTGCCCGATTCCAGCTGTCGCATATGCACATATCTGTATTGATAATATCAAGAAGGAGAATCTCATACTGAAAAGATCCATACGAGAAGTAGTCACAACGTCCTTTGAGATTTCGAAGATCAGAAATTGGAAAGGTCTTTGATGATTTTAAACAAGGCTCTTTTGAATGAACATTCATCGAAAATGAATGAGGAGAACTCGCTCAGCCATATCAACGGCATTTTATTGCGGAAATATCCAATTACCAAATTCATGGAATTCTAAAAAGCAAGATCATCAAGTACAACAACTCTCCAATGCAAAAATCAAGTTCAACAATTTGCACTTGTTTTCGATGTCACAAGACTAAATTCAACCAAAAACAAACAGGAAAAGTGCAGTTACCAACCTATCTTTGGCCACATTCATGTATTCAGTTCAAAGCACAATCAAACACCGAGTTTATTACTCCGCATTTGATTGTGCGAAGGACGCGAGGACTTGCATTGCACTACTAGTGCAGCCTCCAATGTGAATAATTCTGCCCATTATGGAACTGCTTTCTTTTGTGATGATACAAGCTTTCTGTTAGGTTGATTCATAAGTTCTGCCCCTATGTGTTTATCATGTTGTGACCTATTATTAGAAGATCTACATATTGTAAGTTCATGAGGACTCATAAGTTTTGTCCCTATGTGTTTATCACGTTGTGACTTGTTATTAAGAGATCTATTGTTGACCTATTCTGGATGGCGAAGAAGGGCTATTGAAAGAGAAGGACTTATCAGTGAATGAATAACATGACACTATAGAGACATCTGTTGAGGAGATAAGAACTATCAGAACTTCGAGAGCTAGAACACCTAATAATTTTCATGCACCGGTTTCGGGGCTTGAACTAGACCGGAAGTGTGGTCTCCTTCGCCCCCGGGTCTTGGACACTTTCATCAGTAGTTCCCAAGGAGACTTCAAAATCTATAGTGTGTATAAGACAATAAGTGTGAGTGAGTGAACAATTGTTAGCAACAGAGAGAGAGGGTGATACGTAGCAGTCCAGTGAGCAGGAATAAGTCGCGTTTAGCTTATATACTACTCTGCGCCTGAGGTCATCATCGATGTATGCGCTTATGAACGAACGGCCATCCGCGTTGGATCTTTTAGCGATTGGCCAGGGACCTGCACCGATCGAAACTCCGAAACTCATCTGCAGCAGTGCGCACGATTATGTTTGTTACCTGCGTAAAAGGAACTGAAGCTTATAAACGAATATACATTGGGAATGTAGAGGACGTTCTCATCTTTCAAGCTGTGACATCAAGCTTTGATAAGTTTTTATGCGAAGATAATATGCTTCAAAATACACCGTGTTCGAAAATCCCATTTGAGTTGGATTCAGAGGCTCTGAAAGCGCGACTGAAAGGTATCGTCCTGAGAACCACATGCCAATTGGAGTGTGCTTTATTACGCTCTCAATCACTCCTCCCCGAAACAAGTGAACCGTAGAGAATTGATTCCGTCAATGTTCCTAGTCGAAATGTTTCAGATGATTTTACCCAATGAACAAGAGCAGGAGGGTCCAGAACGTCTTTGAACCTCTGAGCAAACTCAAAGTTTTCCTTATTCAAGTTACCGATTGACTAGATACGAGTCCTTGGAGGCGTGAGCTGCTGCTGAGTGCGGTCGGTGCAGGGTTCGCACTGGAAGAACAGCGCTAACCACGAAAAACCAAACCAACACAAAAATGAACTTTTCCTATGTGTCTTGCGCGAAGTTTGAGGAGTTGAGTACCGGAGCCTACAACAAGGGAATCGAGCCTTTGATATAGAAAAACTTGGCTAGGAATTGTAAAAGAACTAAATCTTCTCCACGCAGGATGGTGCCCCCACCTCAATCTGAGAATTTCAGGTAATGTCTTCTGAAGATCCCTGGCTGGGATGTCATGTACTATCCATCCGACATTTTCGATCAAGTCCTATCAGATTACCACCTGGTTATGTATTATAGTATGGCAACTAAGTTCTTGGGCTTGTTTTCGCAAATCTTACTAATTTTTGACGGATCGCTTTTCGCCATATCTCTACATCATACTATAGCAGACGGCCCTCTGCAAAGTTCTGTACATTCGTAGTCACCTACGCGGGCATCCATATTGTTAGTATTATTTCTTCATTGCGATTGGTAGTAGCACTATGACTGTGAGCTCGCCTATGAACTCCTATCGAAGAAAAATCAGTGTTAGTCCTCGAAAGGAGCGCTGCGTTAGAGAAATTGATTCAAAGGCAAAGTCTGCGCTTTGGAAGGCAAATGGCAACATTCTGAGCTCATGTGTTTGATCACTTGAAAAGTCAAACTGGTGGCTGCCATATTTTTGCGAAGTATGGCTTCACCAACTTTAGGAAGATATTCTTATACGGAGCACTTACATGTGAAGCGAGAGAAACGTAAACGAAGCCAAGTGATGATGCGGTAGGCGCTACTGATGAAATGACTCAAACGCTCACGAATCACTGAGAAGTAGAAAATCTGAGTTCTTCTCAGAGTTTCTACTTGAGCGACGTCACCCCAACTGAATGTTGGCTGTTATGGTCGCTGAATCATCATTCAGAAAAGGAACGACTTGTAGAAGTTGCTAATCTCTAAGCGCACCTCATGCACTTCCCTGAACTGAACCAGGTAAAATCCTGATCACAGCCAATAGAGAAGCTGTCAGAAAAACGAGGAGGCACTGCACATTCGAACCATCTATAGCTTGGGTGGTCATCTACGTATCTTCATGATTTTTTAAATTTTTTTCATTGCACTAGTCAAGTTCAAGAACTTAGTTGCCATCCTAATAACTAAAAGCAACCTTCTTGGAGAAAAAACCACTAAATGCAACCACATAGGAACTGCGACATTAGAGGTTTTCCAGTCAGAACTAATCTCTTTTTACAGCAGAGGGAGCAGTGAGCTGTCTCACTGTTATAACAGGGTAGTTTAAATAGATGGCCAATATCAGTGGTCGATATCGCATTGTTTTGAAATTATTTAGTTCTGAAACAAAAGTTGCTAGTGGGGACAGAACTTATGAATCAACATTATGTTACATTTTCATGCTTCGGTGGTGTACATTCGCAGAGCAACCAATGTCACAATTTCAAAGGAATACGTTTTTGAAGCACTCGAAGAGTGTATTTGAGAGAGGCGTTACAACGAGTTATATCCTCAGTTCTCCGCTTTTTGGCAGATTCAGATATGCTTACTTTATTACTTACCAATCTGGCCGTCCCGCTAACGCCGGACTTCCATGATATTCATCGTACACTCTTTCTAGACTCTAGCATATCTGAGTTTCACTAACAAGAAAAATGTCATCAGGGACATGATGAGCGTCGCCCACAAAAAATATGAGCACGTGACCACAGAAACGCTAAAGTTTCAAAAATAGAGCCAATTAATGCGCAGGATTACTTTTTCACTGGCTTATTATCCCTGTTTACAAGTTCATTTATTGAAATGTTTCTTTATAAAAGGGGGACTTGACAATGAGTGAGCACATTCCTGTCGATCATTCCAATGAGTGTTTGTCAGGGAACGCTTTGTTCAAGTGCATGGTCTCCCGTGGCTTGTTCGCACTTACAAATTTAATCTTTTTCCATGTCAGGTGTTTCATGGAGAATTATTTGAATAGAATTTCACTGTCATATTCGCTCACCTTGGATGTCCGATCATTCACATTTCTTTTTTATTTGAATGAGATGACAATAAAGATGAAGTAAACAAGTTATTTTGAGTAGTGCTTTGCAAATTTCTCAATGAGAGCCTTTCAGGATGAAGTTTTTGCTGACAGTACTACTATTCGTAGAGATTGAAGCACATGCTCTCACGAATTCCAATCCGGTTAGTTGCCTCGCAAAACTACTTCCAAGTCAAACCCTTGTGTGGGACCCTAGATAACAAATATTCATACTGGAAGTGCCAGTGCATTGCAGTCATGACTGATGAAACGTCTTTGTTCAGGAAACCCACGCGGGAGATGTAGGGAAGCTATACGAAGGGGACATCCTTCTCACACCGTAATAACAGTGTTGTACCCTCCACTTTTGTTGTTGATTGCTGCTTGTATCCAGCGAACTTCTAGGGAACAAGAAGCGGATTTCACCAACGCTGTAAGAGGTGAAGCTAGTATAGAACCACGGCAGAAGCGTCATGCATATAGAGGCAAAGATTATCCTACGAATACATGGGGCGAAAAAGTTTACTATCAATTCGATATACATGCAAGTAAGATACGTTACTGTTACTCATTTTTCTGTTTTCATTAATGATGGGTCACTTTTGCAGGTCAAACCCTCAAAGATGAATTTAAACGAGCAGCGATGGCATGGCAGCAGGACACTTGCATTGACTTTGAAGAAGAAACACGTGAGCATAACCGGAGTATTTTCAAATGGGGAATTCATTATGAACCAAATGGAGGCTCACGTTTCACATATCGACATCCCATAGTCGGATTACGCCTGCCTGCTAAACTTTGCAGAGATCCTTCCCCAAAATACATGTGAAGGTTGCCTCTGCTAATTTATAACAAGCCCGTAGTGTCTGTCTCCTAATATCTTTCCCATGAAAAACCTTATGCGTAGCACAAAAATTGAGATGGACACGAAAGTTTAGATGGAGACACTTATTTGTCGCCCCTGCCCAACGCTAAAGGGTTAGTCTGAAAATAATGTAAGTTTCAACTCGTTCAATTCATAGTGCTATAACTAGCTCCTTCCTGTCTTGTCTCTGCGAAGTCTTGGACGATGGAACCATAGTTCACCTGCAATCGTCGTTGCACAGGATAACAAGCTAGACTATCTCTCTTCTGAATTGGTGGTAACGGTGGTGTTACTGTAACAAAATGCACTTATGAGTTGCCCGGACGATTCTCTGGAAACCTTGCTAATTGAGGGGTGACTAATTCGCGGTCCACCTTCCTCGAAGTTGTGAAGTATATTGCGACTGAACTGAACAATCTAAATGTTTTGTTAGCTAAGAAATCTAAATGTTCCGTTTTCAATATTAGTTAGACAAGTAATGTTTTTGCAACCTGTTTTTTCTTTAAAGGCAGGGGCCCACCTCTTTTTTCGTGTCGACGACACCAGCAGATTCTTGGCCACCACGCTGATTCCTATAATGTACAGCAAAAGTCACAGGAGTGACGAGAACCCCGCTTTTGGTAGGGTCAAAGTACCCGCTTCTTGATGCAGGTGCGGGATTCTCTCCAAGCTGTACGCGCCGCCCGCTACAGCAGCAACGTCGGGTGAACCCGTCTTGGCCTGTCCAATCGCTGAGATCAACGGTAACACACTTCTTTGCGCGTAAATTTGCTCCAGGAAACTGGTACAAACCCGTTACGAAAAAGGAATTCAGTGCTCATTTTGGGACGATTTACGTACATTGCCGGAATCAGCGCATGGAGATGTTCAGATGATAGCTCAGACACGAAAATGAGGTGGGCCTCTGCCTTTAATGAAGCACTCATACATGTATTCAGTAGGGAGAGAATGGCGGGCAAAAAGCAGTTGCTAGTTGTCTACCAACCTAATAAGTAAAGCAATTCTATGCAAGATAACATGCATCTCCTCCGTAGTGGAGGGCGAAGACAAAGCTCTGCATAATTTTTCAATTTTCTTTCAATTCAACGCTGCACTTTGACAACTTAAGCGATTGAAACATTTGTTGGGACACTGAGAAAATCACTTTATAAACGTATGAAACCAAATAAATGGGGATAAGCTCCAGTCAATCGTTTCTCGTTAAGCACCCATCTTTCGCCTGCTTCATTTCTGCAGAACAGGCGAAGGTCAAGACAGTCCTGTGTTGGGACCGCGTTTTATGGGTGCCTCAGCTTCAAACCAACCGGCTTTAAAACACATTCTCGAAAATCGCGGCTTGTTACAACAATATTACCTGTATTACGACAATATTATAAAATTTACAAGTTTTTCAAAAAGAACTCAAGTGACTAGGCTATCCAGAATGCATGTGCTCTTTTCAAAGGCACCTGAGTTTTTCGAGAACTATGGAATCTAACAAATACACGAGAGGAGAACTATTCACCGCCACTCCATACCCAACTCAATTTCACCCGAAATGCTTTCAAGAAGTTTGCTACTTGTTGGATGTGATTGGAGAAATGGATTGAAAATGTTGCTGGAACAAACCTTGGCTCTCGAAATGTTTTCTCATGCAAGCAAGCTTCGTTCTTTGCTCGGACAAACGGCCATCTTCATTGTATTTTGCGTGATTGTCTCGAAATCTTCATCAGCGCGGCGATACAATATTTCTTCACCTCGAAACATTGGCACTAACCTTGTTCGCTGTAGTAAACGCAAATTGTGGAACGGATCACTGGGTCTAGCGAAACAAAAATCTGCACAGAAAGTTTGCGCTGAAATTGTATGACTTCGTATGAATTTCATCAAGCTTGTTTGCAATCAAAAAATTCAAATCTAATGCTGTTCAATTTGGTTTAGCTAAGCAAGAAAGCCGCCAAAAGGCGGTGCCTTATGCGCCCTTTACATCCTTTACAGTGGAATAATTTTAAGGGAATGTAAATCGAGAAGGGCTCTGGATCTTCACGCAGTACGAAGGTTTTTGTGCCTCCAATATCGGCAAAATAAAGGAGGACAGCTCTTACTGGCAATACTGGAAATGGCAGAATTTGTATCTTGGAAAAGGATGCGAAACTTTTGGACGAGCTGCTCACGAGCTGGGACACGCCCTAGGTCTTGCTCACACAATGAGTAGAAACGATCGAGATGAATATATCGTGGTGGACACGATAAACAAGGTAACTTTGTGTCGTAAACTTCAAGAATTCATCTTCTCCATCACCTTCTTCCAGCCGAACTATGCTAATCAGTTCAAGAAAAACGGATCATTTGAAAGTTATGGATTGGGCTACGATTATGGAAGTATAATGCATTACCTCCGAAGAAGGTGAATCTGAGGCAAAGTATTCTGAAAATTGATTCACATAAGTGTACTAGTTTCAGTGGCTTCTCCAAAGATGACTACGTAATGATCATACCCGATAGCAAATACATTAACACCCTAGGATCTGAAATGATATCATTCATCGATCTAACTATGATCAATAAACACTACAATTGTACAGGTAAAATATAGTTTAGTTGTTCTAGAATATCTACTGTAAATACGAACGTAAATCTTTGCTGTAAAATGCCAGTTTTTTTTATATTAGACACTGTGACGTTCTAAACCCTCCTTATTTTGCAGTGCTCCAACACGGGGCTCTTATGATTTCTTGTTTATCACATCGTGCCATTTGAAGTGGTAAATACTCCACCAGCACTATTATATTTTTAAACAGCTTAACAGGAACTATTCTTTCATTTGCATTATTATGCCTACAATGCTGCCAATAAAACAATACTTTCCGAATTCTATTCTTTGCTTTTCTTTAATGGATATTGAGGCTAGATTGCCCCTAGGTCTTTGTGTTCTCCCGTTTTCCATGCGTATATCCTCCTCCGTTGCGCTTACTATCGAAAATTGTATTTTAGAGAAATGCAAATCTGAAAGCTCAGATTTGCAATGTCAGCACGGCGGTTATCCACATCCGCGAAATTGTTCCATATGCCTTTGTCCTACTGGCTATGGTGGTGTTCATTGCAACGAACGAGTGAGTGCCTTACTGATTCCTTAATTGCAGCTACTACATTCTTGTTTTCTAGCCCTCTGATGGATGCGGTAAAGAGCTCGAAGCAAAGAATACATGGCAAGAGGAGACGATTACTATTAGCGGGGACTCGAAAGAACACCTGGATGGCTACAAGAAATGCAACTACTGGATAAAGGTCCGTGATAATGCTCACGTGATTTGACAGGCGCTTCTTTCGTTACACGGAACTCTTTCCATGCTAGCCTCTTTTATAGCAGAAGATAACATTTTTTGACATATCAGTGAAAAACAGCGGACAGCTGTTTCAATACATGTGTCTTTGCAGTCTCCCAAAGACACTAAAATCAAGATTGAACTCAAAGAACTTCGATTCAACGCCACAGCTGGATGTTCAAAAGGTGGCGTGGAAGTCAAAACAAAGAAAGACCAAACCCTCACTGGCTACAGGTACTCATGTTGATTTTTCTATCTTACACTATTAATCCAACAAATTTACATGCGCCTCATTTTCACAAGATGTTTTCTCCATGCTAACAAGTAATTTGCACTGTCAATCCAATTATTTTACAATACAATACAATTGTTCATAGTAAGTGTTCTGTAATCGTTTAGGTTTTGTGACGAGCTTGAAGAAGACCTGCCGCTGAGTTCCACTTTAAATCTTGTTCCGTTGATCATTTACAGTCGCCCGCATAGTGATAGCAGAGCTGTCGTCAGATACAGATATGGTCAGTCCAGTAATTATCAATTTCTTCGGTAACTATACTAGTACCTATCAAACTTAGTTCCCATAAAGAAGCCGTGAGAATAAAATGTTTCCAGTGAAACGATCACGATAGAATAACGACTGCAGCGATGCCGATGATTAATAGAACCGTAATGATATATGTAGTAGTTTTGAAGGTCTGTATAACACAAACTGGTGTGAAAAAATATCATTTTTGTTTCAGTGTTTATTACCGGAGATATTGTTATTGCAGTTGTTGAAACAAACACAAAGAATCTCAGCTTGTGTTTATACCTCGCCGCTGCGCCGGTAACAACATGCGCCTTCGGTAGTGATGGCATTGTAGCGCGCTGTCGCGCCATCTAGCATCTTGCAAGCTTGTCTGGCATGTATCGTTGATAGCACGTCGACATTAATTTGGTCATTTATTTGGTTTCCGAAAGAATAAGTATGGGCAGCACATTATTTGCATCTGCGCCATCGTATGGCAAATGCGAAAACTGTCGCGAAGCGATCGCTCCTGTACAAAGGAGCCCGAGGCACCGTAGCCTTGATCGCGCCGCAGGCGGCCGTGATCTGAATTTGATCAAATCGACCTATCGGCTATCGATAGGCTCGGAGCACAGGCAGCTCAGTCTTCTGCGAGTCGTCCTCATGGTGCGGTCTTCCCTTTTTATCACCTGGTTTTTCTCGCTCGTCACATTTTTTACTGCATTGGTTTTATTTCTCTCTTTTCCCTCTATTCCATTCTTATCTTCTCCCTCTAGTACATAGTACTACATAAGGTCTGGCAGCCGTACGTCCCTGTTTTTGTACTACATAACCCCAACTCTAGCTCACCCTCTGCCAATAGCGAGTAACGTTTCATTTTCCACGTTTCGAACGCTCACCAGAAATTATTGTGCCAATTATTTGTCAATTTAATAAATCATTTTTGGTCTCGTTGCATTCTAATTCCACCGCAGGTTTTTTCCAGCCATTCTTTTCGATCACTGATTTTGCATTTTGCCGTGTTATGGTATATCGCGTTGGGCGGTTAAACGGGCCCACTGAGCCCCCGATCGCGACAAAAACTATCTCAGCGTTGCACCAGCATCAGAGATGTGTGTGTGATTACGATTTTCGCTTTACGAATCACTATTCACGAACATTTTTGCATCTTTTTACGATTCAGGATTTACTAAAAATCGCCTAGAATTCGTAACAAAATCCTGAGTGATTTTACTCAGAGTTTTTATTATAAGAATATGAGTAATTTTACTCAGAGTCAAATCCATGTTACAAGTTGCACTAAGCGACACTGATATATGGCAGTGAGTGGTTGCCGCTATCCAGAGCGCACGAACGCATGCTGAACACAGTTGAGATGCGCATGCTCAGGTGGGCATGTGGATTTACCCCACGCGATAAGGTGCCCGACGGAGATATAAGAACAATATAAGAACATTACAGACTGCACCTATCCAATGATATGGAAGAAGTTGGAGTCACGAAGTACAACGCTCAGGGTCGTGCTCTATGGCAAAGGAGAACTAACACAGCGGACCCTGCGACAGTGCGGGATAAACGCTAAGGAGAAGAAGAAGAAGAAGAAGAAGAAGAAGAAGAAGAAGAAGAAGAAGAAGAAGTCTACTTTGAGCTGCTCCCAGAAACCCAAGCTATTGAATCGAATGTCTATTGTCGTCAGCTATCGAAGTTGAACAGAAAATGAATTTAAAAAACGCTATGATCGGACCAATCGTAAAAGCGTAATGATCCACCATGATTACGCCAGTACCCACACCTCTTTGATAATCCGTCGAAATCTAACGGAGCATTGGGAACTGGCGGTACATGCACCCTACGGCCCTGACTTACCACCAGAAGACAACCATTTGTTTCGCTCCCTTCTGAACCATTTGAATGGTAAAACTTTCGATTCCGGCCAGGCTATCAAGAATGAATTGGACCAGTTCTTCGCTTCTAAAAACCAAGGCTTCTTCGAATGTGGAATTTTTCGACTTACCAGAAGGTGGAAATATTAAGAAATATTAACTACATTATAATAATAAATCCTAAAATATGTATTAACTAATTACGAAATAACTTCATACCAATCTCGACAGCCTCTTTCTGCAAATTCGCACGTTTAGACCTACCCATCGTACGGACCGTTATCCGAGACTTTGTTATCGGATAGCCATCTACATGGGACAAGAAAGTATTTCTTTCGAAATGCACTGTTCCTCGGAAAAAAACAGTCATTTACGGAAGAGAACTCGTGGGAAGTATTCCAGCGCCTTTTCCGTCAGGTTCCTTCACTGATTTGGATCCATGGTGTACAGTATGGGAAGATAGTACAGACCGTGAGCCTTGCTCCTGCCTGAGAAAAGGGAAATTCCTGTTGAGTTTTTCGACGTTGATGTGGTGGGTGATGTCCATTACGATGAACCCTTAGCTGCATCCATTACCCGCTATCCGTTGTCTGGTCATTTTTGGCCTATCAGTTATCCAGACCGTTACCCGGGTCGTAGAGAATCTCGTATCCTCTCATCCCTAGTACACACGGAGCGGCATATGCATTGGTGAAAGAAACAGACCGCAATCGATTGCAATTTTCGCCATCGAATATTTCATCGGATTTATTTTCAAGTTCGACGGTTGGTAAATTGGGTTAAAGTGAAATTCGACATAATTTTATGACGGAACTGTACACGAGATTGATATAATAATAATAGTAAACAAGGACAAAGAATGCCCTGTCGTCTTCTTCCCAACGGAGACTCTACCACCATGTCCTCGGGTCTCCTCAGCAAGAAAACTGGTACACCCGTTTACATGATTTACCTATGAATGTGTTGCCACGTGGGGTGGTGCGCGGAGGTCGTTTGCAAATGACGACTAACCAGTCAGTCACATCTCGGATAAAGATTGAAAAACGCCATTGAATAAAGCAAACTTGTTATTGATCGCCGAGCACTCATTCTCGATGTTCACTTGTAGGCTGTTGGATTTCATCAGAAGTGCTTCATTACTCTCACACACCGCTTTATTAGCCTTTTGCTTATGCCAACCCGAATTTTAAAATCAACACTGAGCATGTGACTGATCCCTTAATCTGCACACTTTTGAATCTCTCATTATTCTTCAAGATGCTTCTATAGGAATCGCGCTGCTTATTCATCAAGAGCCGTATCGAAGAACGTATCCGTTGGAGATAAAATCTGGACGGAAATGCAACCGCGTATTGCCGAAATTTCCAATCCTGCGATCCAAGAACGATTTGTCCGATTCGGCAACATACCCGCGGGCGAGCTCTCCCTCTAAATGGGGAGATTCGAAAATGTCCGCTGTTTTGCGATTGGAACAGATTTTCTATGATCTCTATACGAAGACAGTAGTATGTTTTAGTTTGAAAAACGATTCCATTCAGGGAATGGGAATGATTATTGAACTAGTTTCTCCCATAATCCTTATACTCAGGAAAAAATTGAGGGCTCTTCCACATTCCTCAGAATCCACTGATTTGTCATTCTTTCTCTAGAAGTATCCACACGGGAAAAATATCCACCCCTTTCAAACGGGAGTCTCAGGAAATATCCAGATTCCTCTTTCACACGGAAAAGTTTCCTCTTTTAACATTAGGAAATGCGCTCGAGAGGTATGCTCTTGATTAGAGGTCTTAACCATCCTACACAAGAAGAGTCAACTGAGTTTGTAAATCGCGTCCTTGGAAACTTCACCAAGAGGTTATCACAAACTTGAACACTCCCATTTCCATCTTCTTTTATCAGTGTTCGATGAGAGCTTCTTAGTTAGTAGTTTTATTCCAGTAAGCTTTCGGCGCTTAGCGCCTTCCTCAGACCTCAAAATACACATACAATATGCAAAGCAAAACTTGTTAACAATCGTTTACGTGTAAGACCCATCCCGAAACCAACACCAATGGATCCCATGATCTCAGCTCTAGAAGTCGATTTGATGCGAGAGTACCGAAAAGCTTTAACATCACATTTTGGAACAAATCTTACTTCTCAAGAGCTTAGAGGATTGAGGAAACTCCAAGCAACGCGGGAAATTCTCCGGATATCTGTTGGCGACAAAGACGGTGCCTTCGTAGTGATGCCCCGAGATCTCGATAAAGCTCTAACATCTTCCGCGCTCACTGACGACAGCATCTACGAACGAAGCTCATTCAAATGCTTCACTCAAAAATGCCAGATTCTAAAAGCAACAGTGAAATCTGTTCTCTGCAGAAGATGGAATACGAAAACAGCATCGCGTTTTTGGACAAACTATCCTGAGGTCCCAACCTACTACTCTCTGATTAAGACGCACAAACTAGATCGGAGCACGGACCCTCTGGAAATCGACCTATCCACAATAAAAACGCGACCAATCGTCTCCTCATGCGGAGGACCATCGGACCGTATCAGCTGGCTTCTTGTGAAGCTCCTTTCACCACTTCTTAGCTATGTTGGTGCCCACATTGTAAATTCTAGTGAATTTATCGATGCCATCAAACAATGTCGGGTTCCAGACTCTGCATGCTATGTAAGCTATGATGCGGTGTCGCTGTACACGAACATCAACAACGATGCAGCCATCAAAACCCTGCTCCAGCTGCTTGAATGCCATAGCAAAGAAGTGAATATGTGTGGCTTCTCCGCCGAAGACTTCGAGACTCTCCTCAAAGCCACTCTCGCTTGCAACATATTTCGCTTCAACAACGATTTTTACGCGCAGAAACGAGGTTTAGCAATGGGTATACGCATCGCCCCTTTGCTAGCTATTGTGTACCTCGATCATATCGAGAAAGCCTCGCTGACGAACGGAATAATTCTATACAAACGTTACATCGACGACGTCTTTGTGATTGGATCGTCACATTCTGAACTGAGGTCAACGCTCACAAATTTGAACTCAATGGATGTGAACATAAAGTTCACTGTCGAA
Source organism: Ancylostoma ceylanicum (assembly GCA_000688135.1). Lineage (NCBI taxonomy): Eukaryota > Metazoa > Nematoda > Chromadorea > Rhabditida > Ancylostomatidae > Ancylostoma > Ancylostoma ceylanicum. Next base: position 203,788 of record JARK01001609.1, read on the forward strand.
GAGCCAAGCAGAGATGGATTTTTACCATTTCTAAACACCAAGGTTCGATTTTGCAATGGGAAGGCTGACATTCGCTGGTACAGAAAACCATCATCAAAGAATATCATACTTCATTCACGAAGCGCACATCCCACGTACATGAAAGTGAATGTAGTGCGGAACTTGGTCAAAACCAGCGAACGAATTGCAACGAACAACTCAGAAAATGATGAGTCAATCCAGCGTATTCTCTTTGAGAACGGATACAACAGTGGGGAGACGGCAACGTGGAGACCTTATTCGGCTCCAGATGGGATAGCACTGGTATTGCCATACCTGAACGACCACCACGCGAAACGCGTCAACGCTATAGTGAAAAGGTCCCAACTTCCAGTGCGTCTGATTTTCCAGCCCCCACCCACCCTCAAAGAGATGCTCACATCCTCACGTTCGTATGAGAACGGATGCGACGAAGAGGGATGCCGCTATTGCACCGACAAGAAGATCTGCCATTTGCGCGGGACGGTGTATCTGATAAAGTGTGGCGGATGCGGTCATCGATATATTGGAGAAAGCGGAAGACCGCTGAGAAAGCGGTTAGATGAACATCGTCGAGCACTCGCTCGCCCACAAGCCTACCCTAATAACAGCTTCTCCCGACATCGCACGACGGTGCACACTCGTGATTCCACACCAGAATTTGAAGTGGTAGTGTTGCACCGTCACCTCGAGAACCTCCTTCATAGGAAGATCATGGAGGCTCGGGAAATCAAGCGGTTTCAACCGGAGATAAACAATAAGGAAGAGCTTGTTGAGGCGTTGAAATTAATTGCTTGACACGACCGCTTACATATCTGAGTAGCAATAGTGTTTGTATAATTGCAGTGTCCTTGGATAAGATCAGATAGTGTTGATAACTGTAATACGTTCACATTTGCTCCTCGTTCCTTTACACTCGGTTGGTCTTACACGTAAACGATTGTTAACATGTTTTGCTTTGCATATTGTATGTGTATTTTGAGGTCTGAGGAAGGCGCTAAGCGCCGAAAGCTTACTGGAATAAAACTACTAACTAAGAAGCTCTCATCGAACACTGATAACAGAAGATACTTATACATGAGGCTTCACGACAGCTCGATACTGAAACTCCCATTTCCCTTCATATTGTCCCCAGACTTCTCCAAGTAGATGTAATATCATGAATACTGCCTCAAGGACTAATTAACACCACATCTGTTAGAAAGATTACCGTCAGAATATCTAACAAAAAGTTTTTCTTTATCACAGATACTAACTCCTTTCTATTTCGTGTTTCACTGAAACAGTACGATTCACTCATATAATGCTGCAAGGAAAACAACTTTTTAGTCAACATGCTTAAAAGGAGGCAATCATTAGAAGTGTTAGCATGAGAAGTGATGGAACTCTTCGAGTGGTTAAAGGCAGCACCCACGGAAAATTTCGCCTCGAACATTCAAACAGTTTTATAAAACCCTGGACTTCGGGAATACTTTCGTCGAACAAACTGCACCGCAGGCTTCCTTTTCCCTACATACAAGAAGACTACCTAGGTTCAGGCGGACTTGTTTCTCAGCTGATTGGACACGTTTTCGCGGTTGCTTTCGGTTGTGGTAGAGTAGCGAAATCTTTTTGGGGCGCGGGAAAGATTGATTGCCAGCTGATCTAATTGTCAAACCGTCGTTCTTCTCAAGTGAATTCCTCATTAAGCTTTGAAAATCCGGTCTATTCCCCTCTCTTCTCTCTTTTGCTTGTTTTTATTAACTGTGATCCTATTCTATTATCATTATGCGGTAAATCTAGCTATTTGACCACAGTAAGGACCAGTTTCTGACAAATTTTCTATTTTCACTCATTTCTCCCTTGTTAGGGACATGTTTTTATTTTTCACTTCATGATGTTTTGGTTTTTGAATGACCTCTCTGTTAATCAGCGTTGGTACCCCAATGGTTATTTCTTTCGCAACGGTGCGGATAGACCGAGAAGAAATGAGAATATAGCTGATGTCGGCAAAATCTGCGAGGTGAAAAAGACAGCCCTATCGATCTTTTGCCATCGGTCGTTATCCCATGGCCTGCTCAACTCGGTCACTTCCATTAGATGTAACTTGATAATAACTTACGAAAAACAGTCCTTTTAAGGCTTGAGGGGAGTTTTCCCTTTAAGAAAGTGTTGAGCTCTTCCGATACTTCCCAAATATGCTGAGATCCTGATGTCAAAAATTTTCGTGGGTGCTGCCTTTAAGCAAAGGGCATTTTATGGCAGCGAAACCATCGTCCATTAATGGAAGGAGTGTTTCCAACGTTCTTGGATACGGCCCCAGTAGTGGTTAATCCTTAGTGACCGCAGAAAGGGAGGTGCCGCACCAACTACACTGTGGTTGTTGAGATTGCCGGTGTAGTGCGGCATTGGATATAGATTCCACGGTTAATTTCTTAATCGATGCTATGTTAACTAAGAAAAAACTTGGAAGGAATGCTCTGACATAAAGATTCAGCCGTGGATGTTGTGGCGCTGCGTTGCCGGTGACGCGCAGCCTCTTCTTCGGTGAAATTACGACTGACCAAGAAGAAGGCGTGGATCGGTCAGACACTGCTGCACAGACATGGAGTCCATTCCTTGAATCGACCTACGTCTCAGGACATTGTGCCAAGCCATTTCGTTTTAACCCGGAATCATAGCTTTTAAATGTTAGAGCAGTTTGGGAAGTGGCAAACAATGAAAAACAAAACTGGAACGATTAGTGCGGGCTGCCTCTATGCAATATCTATCGAGTATATACTTTGTTCACAGCTGCCCCCATCACGATTATTACTTCCGAAATTTGTGCACCGTGACAAAAACGAACCGAGCAATCTCTTTGAAGGACTCACATGTTTCTGCACGTTAGATCAACTCTCAAGCGGGGACCATATTTTCTAGAATGAAGTGCATGGCACATATGAATTTTTAAAATCTGCGTCCACTTGCATCATTACGTAAGCAAATTACACGTTGTTAGACATTTCCAATTTGACAACACCAGAGGCTTGCTTAAACTTTGATTCTAAACTAGAGTGAACGTCCCTCATTTAGGATGGAAACCACGTTCGCATTCTTATTCGTCATATCATGCACAGCTAAGCTACATGGGCACATCATCAGAATGGACGCTTTTAGTGGTTATGAAAACAATTTGAACGAAAAGCAGACAGAGGTACGTGTGTTTCTCTGAAAGTGTGTTTTTTTCGCAAACAGATGCAACTTATATAGTTCAAATGTTCTCTTGTCTTGAAACCTCGGCATAGTGAATTTCGTGTGTGATTTTTTGTACCAAAGAGGTTTTGTAGGTGGAACTTTATTGGCCTGACGTTTCGGCTTCTATCGCCGTCTTCAGAGGCCTGCAAAGAGGTGGCATGAGAAATCCAACGTCTAGCCCGCCAAGCATCTCTCCATCCTGTGCTAGCGTCTCGATACTGTTAAAAGCACAGAACGCAGGAACCGTGCGCTGCCGAAGACTGCTCACCCGTCGTTCCACCGTTAGTGCACGCCGCACTAGACTGCTTTTTATTGGTTTTGTTGTTCATTGGAGGATTTCGGACTGATATAGAAAATCCAACGTCTTTCGTACTGATATGTCTGCTTCGCGAACTAAAATTATGCACTTGACGTCAAAGTCACTTCCGTGGTGTGATTCATTCTTATGTCTCCCGAGCGGTGGTAAGCTTCCACGCCTTTTTCCTGCCATGTGCTCCTTAGCCCTTACCCCCAGAGTTCGTCCCGTTTCTCCAATGTAATCCATTTGCAACTTATATATTTTCAACTATTACCTTCTCACCTGAGATTTGAGAGTCTATGTCACTCCCAGATGAGGGTGCAAGCTCGGAAAAAAATATTTATATTTGCAACAAAGCTGTGGACAGATAGCAAGCACTAGTTTCCCATCTGACTCTTTCTCACTTCTTTAGCAAACGATAGTGCATGCCCAGAGAGGTTTGGCTCACCTTGTATGTACGTACACAGTTGAGCGAACTACCACTCGTAGTTGGATGATCATATTGTTTCAATGGGTGGATGCGAAGGTTACCAGTAAATGTCCAGCGCTATACTGTCAATGAAGGGCTTATTTATAGGCTACTGGTCGTGCCGAAGATGACAAAAATGAGGAAATGCATTTGCACACCACTATCAGTAGCACAGACATGTTCACAAGAAGTGATGTATTCGAGGGCGATATGATCATAACCCAGTAATGACACCTAAAAGTCTTTGTTTCCATGTCGTAGATACAATGTTCTCATCCGCTCTTTTTTGGTCACAACTAATTGAAAGTTCTGAGGACAAACCAAGTGAAGCAACTCGATGGAAACGTCATGCTTTCAAGTACCCAAAAAACACGTGGACAGAAGGAGTAAACTACTATTTCGATCCGCAGCCTAGTGAGTGCAAAGCTTGTCATCAAATTCTTACTTTAGTTTTCAACTCAGCATATCAGGTAAGGAATTCAAAGACACGTTTGCTAGAGCAGTGCGAGCATGGGAGCAAGATACATGCATCGAATTCAAGGAAGATCCTACTGGTGAGCATAATGCAATTTCTTGGAGGTGACTCAATCAGAGTTTGTTTCTGCATATTTTGATCAGTAATGAGTTACTGTGTAGTGTGTACTAATAAAGCTGATCCTAAACAGAGAATATGTAGGGCACATAGCCATCCGTTTCCTCTGCGATGCTCAGATGAGTTCGAGTGCTTGGCGTACCTCACGAATGGGATTCAACTCCCACCACTTTTTCATCACTTTAAATCGACATCCTTCCGTTATAACTCATAAACTAATCTTTCAGCAGCTGATAAGATCCGTATAAAAACAAATGAACGAGGTTGTGCCTCGAATGTTGGCAGAGTTGGTGGTGAACAGCTTATGTATCTCGGAAAAGGATGCGAGACATTTGACAATATGGTACACGAACTTGGGCATTCATTAGGCCTTCTTCACATGATGAATAGACATGATCGCGACGAATATATCACTGTGCATGAGTGGAACATCAAGGTAAGATGTTGGAGAAAGGATGAAAAACTCATGCGTGTAGAAATGTATGCAACATATTCACAGAAAGATATTCTTGATGAATACAAAGTCATACCAGAAGTAAACAATGTTAACTATGGCATGGAGTATGATTACGGGAGCATAATGCAGTACAAGTGGAGAAGGTATGCTTCATAGAATAGTGCAATTAGAAACAGCTCAAATTTCGATTGCAGTGGTACTAGAAATGGTTGGCCAACGATGGTTCCTGAAGATGTGAAGTATAACAGCACCCTGGGTTCAGAGATGATATCGTTCGTGGACCTCTATGTTTTAAACCAACATTACTCATGTTCAGGTAAGTCTTTTCTTGAAAAAATCTTTTTCCTGTAGAGAAGTTGATGCCGGGAATAACAACCAAAATACTGCTTTTTTTTGAACGATGTGTTGTTCGCTGCACTTTTAACTAGTCGCAAAATCCGATAGAGCTCGGACGTGCCCATCTTGTTTCCAAAGGGATTTGACGAGAATCGGGAATATCGTTCTTCTTTCATACCAATGCCACCACACACCACCAAATTTGAATTTGCTGTCCATCCAAAGAGTTCATTGCTTTCGGATGAACACTTGCGCACACCATGTGGCTTCAACTTCTATAAAGCAATGCTCCCATAACCATAATTGCACCGCTATTCCATGAAATTGATGGAGAAACTCTCCACCAATTTTCATTTTTACTTTTCAACACATATTTTCAGGAATCGACGGGGAGGGAGCCCGAAGGCTGCGGCGCACTCGTTCGCGTCCGCCACGGTGGCCCGGTGGCTGCGACGCGTTCGTTCGCGTCCGCCACGGTGGCCCGGTGGCTGCGACGCGTTCGTTCGCGTCCGCCACGGTGGCCCGGCGGCTGCGACGCGTTCGTTTGCGTCCGCCACGGTGGCCCGGCAGCTGCGACGCGTTAGTTCGCGTCCGCCACGGTGGCCCGGCGGCTGCGACGCGTTAGTTCGCGTCCGCCACGGTGGCCCGGCGGCTGCGACGCGTTCGTTTGCGTCCGCCACGGTGGCCCGGCAGCTGCGACGCGTTAGTTCGCGTCCGCCACGGTGGCCCGGCGGCTGCGACGCGTTAGTTCGCGTCCGCCACGGTGGCCCGGCGGCTGCGACCCCGGGTACGGTCCCTCCTTGGCCAAGTAGTGAAGAAAACTGCAGGATATCAGTCCGCCTTGGTCGAGCAGTGATGTAATCGACAGGGTAAGGGTCCGCGTTGGCCAGGAAGTGAGGGAAATTCCAGGATGCGGGTCCTGGGAGTTCCCTCACTGGCCAAGCCGTGATGAAGACTCAAGGATGCCGGTACGCCTTGGCCAAGTAGTGGTGAAAAGGCAGGATACTGGTCCGCGTTCTCCAGTGAGGAAAACTTAAGGATACGGGTCCACCTTGGAAAAGCAGTGAGAACAACCCAGAATACAGATATTGAAGAGTGAGGAAACGCCAGGACACTGGTCCCCGATGAAAGATAGGTAAGTTATAGTCGGATAGTGAGAGAAGTGCAAGGCTACGAGTTTGATTGTGGAGAATGGGGTATTCTATGTTGAGGACTCAGGTGGAAGAGTATACATACATTGAAGAGTATACATGAATCGACCCTTCCTTACCTCAGGTGGAAAAAGTCGAGCAGATTCCGCTTACTTTACGGTGCATTTGTTTCGAGAATTTATTTTCGAAACAAATACTCGTAAAATAAGCGAAATCTGCTCGAATCTGGCAATTTTTCTCGATTCCAGTAGACTCCACTCGAATTTACACGTAAAATAAGCGGAATCTGCTCGAATTTGCACTTCGTGTCAATTCGAGTAGATTTCGCGTAATTTCCTCTAACTTTTCTGGTATTTCGTTTTTGTTTAATTATTGCTATTGCTGTTTCTCCTCGAATGGTGAGCTGTTTCTGAAAAGAAATTCCCACAAATTTCACTCATCATCGATACAAAAAAATAGGCAGGTTTCCCTAAATATAGAAAAATTTCATCCTGAGCTGAGAAAAATTCACCAGCCTAATGTACGGAGCACGTCAACTGGATTCACTGAGGGGGAGTATTGTTGCTAAGCCTCGCAAATTGCGTTGGATTTGATATTCAAAACACCCAGGAAAGCTCGTCCACGAGCAATATTTTTGTTAGAAGGCCACGGCAAGTTTGCTGCCTGGGGCCACGGTCGAGGATAGGGTGTCGGACACCCAAAAAAGATCTCGCTTATTCTTCGGGCGGAATTCGCGTAAATTCGAGCAGATTTCGCTCTTATCTGGAGATTTACGCTATTTTTGGGCGTAATCGGGAAATATTTCGCTGAAACATAAGCGAAATCTGTTCGAAAGCACACGCAATCTGCTCGAATTTTTCCACCTGAGGAAGGGTCAGGCGGCAGGTCCACCAATCGGGGAGGGGGGGGGGGGGTTCGCTAGCACATGAACGTGTTTAGAGTAGTATTAGTCCTATGCAGCCAGTCCGATGTTTCCTCAAAGTAGCTCCAGCGCTCATTTGTGCTCATTTTCACATGATCGCATTTGGCTGCCAACTCTCGTCCTCGTTCTCATTTATGTCTCAATCGACAACCACTACTTCCTCTGCGGTATTTGAGGGACTATTCATTTGAAGGACTTTCCCGCGCAGAGCTGGGAGTGACTGGCCATGGCACGTTCGTATGCATGTGAGAAGTGCACCGACAAAAAAAGAGACGGCTGGAAATATTAATGCATCGGGAAGTAAATTTACATGTTGATTTGTTTTGCTCTTTTGTTGATTTTCTGAGGACTTCTTTAGTTGAAACTTCTGCTCGAACCTCAAGTGGCTGCCCCACCCCACCTTCTACCGTCCTGAAGGGGCGCTCGTCTACATATATTCAAATAGTGTCACTTGTCGGATATTCGAATCCAGACATGCTCGAATACGGGGACCTTGCCGATTATTCAAATATTCGAATTTCCCGAGCATTTTTTCAAATAAGAATCTTCAGTTGTAACTGTTGTAACTGTAGCAACCAAACACAATTTTGAGCATTTCTCTTGGATATTTCTTGGATTCATGCAAGTTCTACATATTAGAATTCGCATTCCATCTTTGATTATTGTTTGTTTCCAAGAGAAATGCAAGAATGTACGGTCGGCAAATTGTACCCACGGAGGGTTTCCACATCCGCGTGAATGTTCCAAATGTATTTGTCCCAGCGGATATGGAGGACCATTGTGCAACCAAAGAGTAAGAGATAAAGCCTCCACCAGATTCGTTAATGATTGCGGATAATTTCTAGCCTCCGGACAACTGTGGTAAAGAACTGAGTGCTTCAACCGAGTGGAAACCGTTGACAGACATGATGATGTACGTAAACGCTGAAGATTTTATAGACGGCTATGATAAGTGCAATTACTGGATCAAGGTGACACTTGTCAAACCTTTGGCTTGTCTTCCCAGACACACTTTCGGAAATTCCGCGGAGTTTATTCGGAAATTCCGTCGGGTCACCTGCGGTAGTTCCGAACAACCTCCGCGGAAGTTCCGAAATCAACCTAGGGTGGCGTAATTTGTTCGAGATGAAGCCAAATGTAACTGTGTGTATGCGTAAGACCGAGCAACATGGAGCGATAGACGTCTCCACACCTACCGAGACTAAAAATACGAGGTTCCGGGCCACCTCAAAAATGACTTCGTGGCGTAGCCGTAGCTACTCTACACGTACTTTTGTTCTTGAGGAGGCATTCTCAGCAGGTGTGCCCTCTGACTGTGCTACGTCAGGTCTAGTCTTTCGTGATAACATAGAAGAATTCGTTTTTGATGGGAATCTCTAGAATTTTCATAGTTTTAGGAATAATCCCAGGAATACATCTGGCATGAGCTTTTCCCGAAATTCGTGAATATGGATGTAATTATCCAACCATCCTGTAGTGGATTTTGAACGAAAACAATCAAAAAAGTTTCATATTTCACTTCGGCTTCTTGCATTGCCAGCTGAAGACAAAACAGAACATTTCACTGCAAAATTTGAATGAAAATATTCTGTTCGGTACGATAGTATCCTTGATCATCGTATTTGTCTCGAAGCTCCGCGGAGTTTCGGAAAACCACAAAGTTCCGCGGAAGTTCCGAAACTAGCATTTTCGCTGTGTGTCCACTCGGAACTTGCGCGGAACTTCCGCGAAAGTCCCGGAAAAATTGATTTGTGACGTCAGATCGCCCCGGAAGCTCCGAAAATCGGTCTCCAATAGTAAATCAAGCCCCGCGGAACTTCCGAAGGTTTGTCTGGGTACATCTCTGTAATAGTTATTGTCGTGATACCCGTTCATGATTTTAAAGTATCCAGTGAGATCAGAGTCGCAAAAAATTGAGTACCCAGTATTAAGCAAAAACTCTCCCTCTACTGGAATTCAGCACACTTGAATTCCTTCACTGTTTTTTTTTCTGTTTGCAACTCATCTCGTTACATTCTCACAAATTTGTCCACCGCTATTAAAGTTGACTTCATCGAATCTGAACCAATGACATCTTTTTAGTCAGCAAATAACACCTTCATCGCTGTCAAGATAAAATCGCTCCGACCTGCAGGACCAGTACGTAATGGCTGTGTTGAAGCTGGTGTTGAAATCAAAGCGCAGAAGAACCAGGTCCTCACTGGCTACAGGTACAATTCATCTATCAAGCCCTAATACGCATAAAATTATACAAAAGTTATTCATAATGACATACTCGTCTCTACTTCAGGTTTTGCTTTCAAGAACATGAAGGGCTTATTCTAACATCTTACACTAATCTCGTGCCAGTAATATTCTACAGTCGTAGTACTACAGGGATTAGCATGATTACTCTGGAATACCGCCAAGGTTTGTCCTAACGATTTTCTTTCTTCCATTTACACTACAGGTGTTGTTTTTAGTTGTTTTCTGTAGTTTCTGCACCCCAAATTGATTCTATTGCAGTTAGTGCACGGCCATCGGAATAAGAGAAGCCTACTGAGGGGGCCAAATTCCAATAGCGCCAACTCTATTCCCTCTGGATAACTGCAGTCACCAACAGAATAAATCGATGATCTTCGCATACCACCCTAAGCTACCCATGCAGTATTTCAGTCCAGTAAGCTCTAGTAGAACAAAGGAAAAAGGAGACCATAGCTATTTGTAACTGTAAGATTTGAACATAATAATTTTTTGAAGATTTTTTTTCTGGAAAACATATGATTAACACTGATTCATTACATAGCCATGGGATAAACAGCGCGTAGGATGAGATCGGGGCGTAACATTTGGGTCGAGATCGAGAACTGTGGCATGCGCAGCCACAGCGACGGCTACACAAAACAGAGATCACGCTACACAACTTGAGATCATGCTAGAATATGATGTGTGACACGTCGGACTATGAATCGATTCAGCAGATGGACAGACAGATCGGTGGAGATCTTGGACATAGGAGAAAGTGGGCGGAGTCAGACAGGAGGCGTCCGTTCGTTCGACCAGTGGCGATGTTCGTGAGTGTTGCGTCATTGTGGTAGCGCTTTCAGCAACGAGTTCACTTCTTGCGCCACACAACCATAGATCAGTTTGAATTGGTCTCCAGTACGAACGAGACCTAAAAGGCAGGAATAACCAATAGCATCAGAATATCGATCGATGTTTGTGGGCGTGGCTTACCGTCTCGCTGATCGCGCAGATGTTCAACGGATGCGACGACGTCGAGTTGGCGTACACCTTTAAGCAAGCGGGCGCACAGCAGATCTACCGCACAGAAGACACCCGTTCGTCCAGCACCTTCCCACGAGTGCACCAACACGGGTGAGGCTCGTCCACGATATGATTTGTTCACTTTGCTACAAAAAAAATCGATTATCGATCATTCACTTGCGTATGATCATCAGCTGATCACTCACCGTCTGAATTCAAGTAGACTCTTCGGACTGGCTGGCGTTTCACCTTGTTTCCATGACAAATAGTGGAATTGTGTGATGGTCCGGGTTTGACCGTTACGTAAATTCTTCAGGTAGAACGAACGAACGAGGTAGTCGTCGCTCCAGATGTGCTCGGAGACCAGGTGAATCTGAAGGCGGAGCTTTGAGTTCACCATGTGGACGAGTTTCACGGCCAGACGGTGCCACAAGGGAAATCTCACCTCGAATGGACCATGCACTTCGGAGCCGGATTCCGGCCAATAGCTCTTCTCCTGTTTCCCTTCGTCAATGGTGGAGAGATTGACGATGAGGCACACTCCATGCTGCCAGATCGCCTGCCAGAACGCGGCGACGTCTTCCGCGCGCGGAGTTTGGGCGGCAATGTACACTGGTTGGCTAAAATGTGTCATTACAGTGGAACAACAAAGATGGCAACAGATTAACACATTAACGACTGAAGGTGGGCAAAAATTCCGCAAAAAAAATCCCGAAAGCTAAGCATTCGGAAAGGATAGCGCTGGTTCCTGCTATTGGTCAGTCCATTAGCCAATCACAGCACTGTCACCCTCAGTCTGAATGTTCATACCAGTAACATATTAGCGGTCGCAGCTATACAAAAATGCCGTAAAAAATCCCCGAAAGCTGAGCATTCGAGAATTGGGAAGGGTAGCGCTGAGCTCAGCTATTGGGCAGTCCGTTAGCCAATCACAGCTCTCCTCCTCTCTTAATTTTTTTCTCTACAGCAATCACAAGAACCTACCGTGGATCGTCGTCGTGGATGAAGCTTGCATTCAAATATTCAGTTTTCCCTTCTTCCCATGAGTCAACTGGCACCAGACTCTCGTCAACTGAAACGTTCACGTTTATGAAAATTACGAACTGGTCAAAATGGGCGTGGCTTGCGCCGCACTTCTGGAAAACCCACATGGCACGATGCTTCTGTTGCGTTGCGGGTGTTGTGCACCAATAGTGGTATGCTTCTCCGAATTATGATAGTCACGGATCGAATCCCACTGCGCCTCAATTTTCGTCGGATCGGCCAAGCATTCTTGGAGGAAGTTCTGAACAAGAAAAGTCACTCAAAGAGAATTACCCAATGTTTGCCCCGTGATTGGTGGAGAAACGGCATGGCGAGCTACGATTGGCTGACTCCGCCCCCAACTCACCAGGATCACATGTCCAGTCGAGATGTCGATGCTCGATTGTTGTACGGCTTCTTCGCACCAACTTGATGTCGATGAGCTCTTGCTGCCGCGACCCGAACCAGGTTCCTGAGCGATTCGCTGACGGCACAGCTCCTAAAATCGATAATATCGATTGGCGAAGCACGTCACACCATCAACTGAAGCACATTTAACTTGCCTGGTAGGCAAGGCTGCTCTTTCCCTCAACATCGTCGACAGCGTGTGTGATGTTACTGCCGTAGTAGCGGCGATTCTTGACGAGATGAACCTAAACGAGACAACTCGTCCAAAGTGTTCAAGTGCTGGAAACTCGTACAGGCGACTTACCGCTAACACAGTGACCAGAGCGGTGATGGTGAACGCGCAAATGAACAGCACTGGCATGAACATCCAGTCACGGTCCGATGACTCGACGGGAACCGATTCCTGAAGGGGAAATCGATAACGCTGTATAATGTGGGAAAACGGGAGCGTAGCGTGGGCGGGTTCAAGCGACATTGCGGCGGAATTCAAAGTGTTACCCATATTAGACTATCGGCAGTTTTGTTGGCAATAAATAACTAAGAATACGTATGTGCATGCAGCTCTACTCATCAGTGTAAAAGGGTGCGAGCCCAACACACGAGCGGCATGTGCGACATGGGCGACATGGGGCGACATGGGCGACATGAGGCGACCTAGGCGAAGTATGAGCGTTTAATACTATATTTCATATGATTTTGAACTACCACAATTTTCATGTGGCAGAGGCTATAATTCATCAACGAAGGATTAAAAGTTAGTAAGCGTTCTTGAGCGAGCGACTGTGGCGGGACCAAGCGACATGTGGGGTGGGGAGGGGGTGGAAGAAGTGGCGCTCACCTCTCCTATGCCGATACCAGTCTCGTCTACTTCAGCTCCTGAGAATCTTGCGATGTCCTTCCGTCGTTTATCTGCAACAATTATCAATCAATAGCTATCTTTTCTCAATCGATAATTGAGATGAATGTGACTGTATACAAGTCAATAAATAAATAAATAAATAAATAAGGCACTCACAGACTGCTTGGGCGACGCCTTCCACGGTCTGGATACGTTTCTCAGTTTTTGGCTTTTGACCTTCAAGGCGACTGATGCGCATTGACAACTGGTTCTTGTCAAACCTAAAAAAATCGATTATTGATTGACTCAGAGAATCACTGGACTTTTTTGGAAGCGATCAATTAACAACTACGTTTTGCTATAGTTACAATGTTACTAAATGAACCATATGTACTCCAATCACATAATAATGAATGTGCAATGGAACTAATCAGAAATCAATTTATACTAGGCGCGTGCGTTAGTCGCGCGTAGGATGCATGAATCCATTAGTGGAGGATCTTCCGTGAAAACCGGTTAGCATGTATATCTTCAATGAAAAGAACGCGATGAGGACGAAAGACGCCATGAGGTCGTGATGCGTGCGTCTGATTTGCGTCAGCTGTGCGATTGACCTTCATTCATCGCACGCGCGACAAACGCACGCGCCTAGTATAAATCGCCTTATTGGCGTATTGAACTCACTGGAAGTCATCGAATAGCAGATTATTCGGCGTAGCGATTTTATTCTGCAGGAATTCAATTAACGGATACAGTTGCTCTTCATCTTTGATATTGACCTAGAATAAAATGTTATAGAAATGAAGTAAAAATTACAAGTAATAAAAATGGTAGCATCATCCGTTCGTATCTATTATGCGACAGGAACCGACCTTCAAATAAACTCTGTTGCCGACCACCCTAGTAACACCAGTGTTTCGTCCTTTGACAATTTTATGCTCCACATTCTCGAGTCCTGAAAATCTCTCCTCATTAATTTTTCTCCGGCGTTATGAACAACTAACACTATACAGTTAAGTTTATGTTCCTTCACAACATATTGACACGAAAAAATCCACTCCAAATGCAATGGGCGTCAATGGCGGTGACCCCGGCATTGAAAAGCACGCGACGCGACCGCGCCGCTCGAGCAGGAATCCCCTCCGGAAGAACAGACTATGGGATGTTCTTGACAGTTAATTTTCTTATTGGATAACATCAAATATGATGAACAAATCCCGAAGAAACCCAGATTCGCCGCTGCAGCGACGATTTTATCGTGAGCGGCGCGGTTGCGCAGCGTTCTTTTCGAGACCATGGATGGGTCACCGCCATCGACGTTCACTGTATTTACTGCAAATTGTAAAAATCACGCCTTGGCTGTCATTCAGTTATCGGGAAAGTAAGTTCTACCTTTCGCTTACGTCCAAACCTACGAAAACTATAATTAGGCGTCAAGCAAACTGCCCGTTCTGTACCTAAGCTCACTACGTGAAAAAATGACTACATTTTTTTTTTTGAAATTGACGTTGAATTCGTCAATTTGTAAGTTCCATTCAATCATGGCGTGCATTGGAAAAAAAATCAATGGTGAGCAAAATTTTTTTCTTGCCCCCGAAACGTTGCACTTTAGATGAAATGGAGTGGGAGCTGCAATAAAATGCATTTGCACAAGTTGTGCAGCGTTCTGACTGTTGCGGCCAACGTTATTGAAATCACGTCACAGTGCAAATATGTATGGGAGTACCGTAATCAGATTAGGATCGGTCAGTGCAACTATGCAATAGGGTTATGGAATTTTCAGGATGGTCAAATTTACAGCGCTCATCTTTCATTTGTGGATCTCTCTGTTCGATGAAAGAGCAGCACAGCTAATATGACGTAAAATTACGCACATAACTTCTCCTGTCTTAAGATTTTTAAAAGGATGTTGAAAAACGAAAAAAATCGAGGGATAAATTTGCTTCACCCTAGTTAGAGTGATTTTCTGATTTTCGTCACCCATCGATTGATAACGCGGCGAAAACGGTGGGGCGCGGCGACGATCCCTCTCGTTGTCTGAATTCTACGCTAGCCGCATTGTTCCCTCATCTGTCTGCGCCCTCCGCAAGCCGCATTGTTCTCTCACTTGTCCGCGAGCTCCCATTGGCCGGCTTGGCAGCCTCGAACCCGCTCTTCCTCTTGCTCCGTGCACCCTGGTTGTCTGCCTCTAACTCGTCGCGTGACGACATCGCGCGCGGCAGGCGAGGAACATCTGTAGGCCAGTTAGAGTATGCAAAAGTTTTTCTACGCATTATCTCGTGATGTTAGTAACATTGTCCGTAATGACACATGTTTTTTTTCACTGCGGCAAATGTCACTGTTTTAGAGAATCATATCTTTCAATTTGCTGACACGTCATCCTTGATAGTTTGGTACATTCGAGCACAATTTCACCGAATACCGTAACCAGCAACGTGCAGTTCTAATTTTGGGACACTGTACCCATACAGTAATTCTGCTCTTCTAACAATGTCCCGTCCCAGCGCCTTTCGCTTAGTCATAGACTCATTTCAACATTACTGGCCACTATGCAATCCTCTTTGCAAAATTACTAACATCACCACCAATGACGTTATCGATTGATGACGTCATCGCCGCCGAGACATCTTCGAAACAACACCATTATACGCGTCGTTTAGCTTTTAAGCGGATTTAGACGTGTAAAAACAAACATCTTATGACAGACGGACGGCGTCGTTCACGTAAAAGTGCACGTAAACAGTGACGCGAAAATACGTACATGGATTCGTGACATCATAGTTTTGCAGCTGACTTTTTCGCACTAAGAGTTGTTAGAAAAAAAGCGAATTAATTACCGTGTACTATTTCATTCACATCGAAGAACAAAATGTTACAGTAATCCTATGCGGCTGCAAAGTGATTTGCATAGTGCGCATAGCGTTTGAGCTAAGGTGGTCCTGATTGCTAAACATTGAATAGGATTACTCTGGTATTTAGTTATATGCTCTGTTAGGTTTTACAAGCCGCGTTTCCATGGCAACCCAAAGGCCTTGGATACATCACTGAGATTACCCAGGGTAAACGTGTCGGCATCCAAAATGATGGGTAAGCTTTGTGATACTGTCGAGTGATGGGTAAGCTTTGCAGCACTAACATGTCTACCCTGGGTAACCTCAATGAGATATCGGGTTATAGATGACTGATCGGTTGTTACCAAGAAAAAATGCAGTAGCGTTCCAAAATATTGAATTTTTACCCGAAATAAACATTTTTCAACCTTCGAGCTTAGTTACGGTAAGTCCAATTAAGCGTGCTTCAGAATTCCTTGAAATTTTTCCACAGAAAGATTTTTCTTCTCCCCTGTCAATCTTCTGGGCATGTGCATCATTGAGTTTAGCCAGGGTCAACGTGTTGACACCCGTGTTAACGATGGGTCAATTTCTGTGGTGTTAGCACGTTTACCTAGGGTAATCTCAATGATGGCGCGTGTGGCGCAGTGGTAAGAGGCTCGCTGCGCACGCACACGGTCGATGGTTCGATCGCGCCCGTGGCCAACAAAGCCATTCATTCACTCGGGGTCGGTAATATGGTGCCAGGGGAGGTATGGGAAATTGCAGGGGCGCTGCCTGGCGGATCGTATGCCCTCCGCAAGTTACTACCTAGGGCACATACGGATTCAGTGCCTGCACGATGGTGAGGTGAGGTCGAATCTTTGGCGCATCCCACAGAGGGACCAACCGGTGGAATACTAAGTTTATTTTTGAGTTAAGTACCTAGAAATGGATGCTTTATTAAGGTTTGCAGGAGTAAACGCGTTCAAATTCGTGCTAACGATGGATAGATTTGCGAGGTTTTGATAAGTTCACCCTGGGTATAGGGAACGTCAATCACGGTTGCCACTTTCGCGGACTGGAACGTCGCAACATCTACGCGGCGCGGGTGGGGCAACACTCAAAATCCACAGCGGTTGACCGTGCCGTGTTACGTCAGCGGGAGTGGCAATCGTGATTGACGTTCCGTGTGGGTAGCTCTTTGTGGTGTTGACAAATTTATCCTGGGTAATCTCAGCAACGTATGCGGCCCCTAGAGTTACCATAGATCATATGATACCCATTAAAGAGAGAAGCTTCATGAACAATTCCTGCATCAGAATATTAAAACAGCGTTTTTTTCTCAGAGTTGGAGGGTTATTCGCCAAAATCCTAGTCGTTTCGCACCGTAACATTGTATCTGTGAGGTAGCGGTGGTTCTACCGTGGTTCAAATATTTCACAGGATCTTCTGAAACTTCGAACGAAAAGCTAGGTGATATGGTGATCTCCACGATCAATAATATTCCACATTCCAATGTATCTCTTGCAAATATTGATATTTCCTCCACAATTGTTGCAGTGCGTCCATTGTGATTCTACAGTAGTCCTAAAGCACTTATTTCACGGGAGAAATGGGTGACTACTGTGATCGACGCACTGAACGAACTCTTGAGGTTCAAATTTTAAAAATCCGTGATTTTTTGGAGCAAAGGCAGTCCCGGCGGAAAACACCCAGAAGCTGAATGGGAACAGTGAAAGCCTATAAGTGGTTTGTCCTTAGTTTGGGTACTGTAACGCTTATTTCATAGATTATGGTGCTGTGAGATGGGAAAGGATTTTGAAGTGGTAAATCACCGAGATAACATAACCACTGTAACTGACCACTGTAATTTTACAAGAAATGACGTGTTTTCACATGTTCACCACGTGTTGGAATGGTCGAGCAGAACTAATAATCAATACATTGATCGAAACTCAGTGATCACCGCCAGCGGCTATAATCACCGCGCGAGCGAAAACGCATCCCTTGCTTCTCTGAGGAGATGGCAGTCACCCACCGTATTACGTGCTAATTATTGGACAATTAGGGAAAACAACGTTGTTTACGTCCAAACAACAAATTTCAGCACGCTATGAGGCTAACAGGCCATCGCTCGTAATTCGTATAGTGAACGGCTGTTGACTGCGTTATTTACGGTAGTTGTTTTGAGTCAATCAAGGGAAGCAGCAGGAATCATTGGAGGAAATGGGGGTAATAAGAGGGAAAAGAGGTAGCGGCAAAAGTATTTTTCACTTCCAGAAGCCATGTCGTGCTCCAACCCCTCGTCATAGCATTACCCGGACACTGATATCGAATTAAGCCACTATTCTCTTAAAAGTAACCTAATTACGGGTGTTACACCATAAATTGTGTGATTTTGTGTTCCGGTATCTCAGAAAGTACGAATCTGCAGCTGTTTGCACTTTGTAGGAAGTGATCTCACCTTGACGAACATCGCCCAGTTCCTCGGCGTCCTTTTTCAACACCAACTTCTCATCGGCCAGTGCATCCAATGGAATCGCTTCCTCGGCCTCGCCTGAAAACGTCGATATATCGATCGACCCCAGTTGACGATGAATGTCCTACAGGATGCCCGACTGCGTACTGTGCAGCCTCTGATTAGAGCTACGACTATCGATTCTTGCTTCCCTACGAGCTCCTATGGATCACATCGCAGGATCAATAAATTGATCGGCAGTTATTGACTACTGTATCAATTTTTGGAAAGCTATGGAATTGGCGCTCAACAAGGGCACGCAAAATGGCGATGAATTTCTGTGACAGTGGCATAGTTCTACAGCTGGAAATGCAAGAAAATTGCAAACAAAAAAATGAAGCTGAAATATTACCCAAGAATTTTCTATGACGTCACAGATCATATATTGATCTGGAAATTCTTCTGGTTATTCCTAACAGGACGGTTGGTAAGAGCGCTGTGGTGAAATTTAAGGGCAATAGTAGGGGCGTCAGTCACGAAAATCGATAATTGATCGAGCGGCAATCGTTGGTCAGAACCGACTATTGATTGTGATGGGGTCACTGGCCATAACCAACTGTTGATCACGGGCATTATTGTTAACTTGAATTACAGTGGGCGTCGATGGCAGTGGCCCATTCACGGCCTCAAAAAAAAAAACGCGACGCAACCGCGCCGCTCACGATGCAATGGGGAATCTGGGTTTTCTCGGTTTCTGTTCATCAAATTTGATTTTACCTAATGAGAAAACTAACTAACTGTCAAGAACACCCCATAGTTTGTTGTCATGGAGGAGGATTCCTACTCGAGCGGCGCGGTCGCGCCGCGTGTTTTTTGAGACCACAGAGGGGTCACCGCCATCGACGCCCACTGTAAATGGATGGGGACAGCGGACGTAATAAGCCTTCCCAAGAAATTCCATAGTTTCTTTAGCATGATTTACAACAACTAATTTACTCCATGGAAAAGATACCTATTGATTGGTGAATTGCGATTTCTGTGAGTGTGACAGGGTAAAATCGGGACCAGCTGGTGTTCGCAAAAATAGCTCGAGCGAACCAATCAGAAGCGCCTAAATCCACCTACCACCTACCGCCCCTACCCCAGAACTCGTCGAAAAAACATCTACTGCCCGATTCCCAGCCTACCCCAATCCCTGGGCCAATTCCATTCCCATTTTAATGACGCACAAATTGCATGCCTCTGCAGAACTTCAGAAGCTAGTCAAATGACTCTGAACCCCCGTGGGAGCACTCCGTAGCGCAGGCAGTGTGAGTCCACCGAAAACAATGGCGAGAGACGCGGACAAAGTGCGAATCCCTGGAAAAATCGGGATTTTCCCGTCACTTCCGGCATAATCCTCCGCTCACAGTGGAAATCCCACCAGTACTCTTTGAGCCCAACGCCACTCAGCCGCGAATCCCTTTATAAGGGATCTACGGATTCTCGGAATCGTAAGAATTCGAAATTAAATCCCTGAAGCCCTTGAGGGCGCAGCGGCTTAAATTAGTAGCACTGGTCGAGCTTCGCCTAGTCGGTCACAGACACACCGAAGACCACTCGCGTAGGCCCGCGGGCAAAATATCATGAATTTGAATCTTGCGGGCGATTAGCCGTTGGGCAAACACGCTCAAGTGGTATAGCAAACTATCACAACAGTCATTAATTTCTGCTGGGGGAGAGCAGGCCCTGAGGGGAC
Organism: Ancylostoma ceylanicum; assembly: GCA_000688135.1. Lineage (NCBI taxonomy): Eukaryota > Metazoa > Nematoda > Chromadorea > Rhabditida > Ancylostomatidae > Ancylostoma > Ancylostoma ceylanicum. Next base: position 223,771 of record JARK01001609.1, read on the forward strand.
GTTTAGGGGAGAGCTCGTACTCGTGCGTCGGTCTTCGGTTGTGTACATGTCGAGCAGTGGTCTGTTTACCAAATAGATATCGGCCCAGAAATCTAATTGAAGCTGGCGGATTACTTGTTTATCGTTGACGTTCCTTGAAAATGCGGTTTTAATTAAATCGAAACTAGCAGCTGATCTGGTTGTGTAAAACATACATATTGATTGGAATGATGAAACGGGGAAAAGTTCCAGCAAACGAATCATTTAGGTCTCTCGCATACTCAGTTTTAATAATTTTACTGTTCCTTGGTACCTAATAATACTGCAAACGTATACTGGTTTACATGTTCTAAGTGCCCTGACGAACCAGTTTTTGAAGAGATGCCACGCCCTCTTTGGATAAGCTCCGCCTACCAAAAGCTTACCTTGATCGATGATCTCATCTTTTCTTTCGGCCAAGTTGTTTCTTAGAAAAATTATATCTTATAGTACTGTCATTTTATATGGGTTTACATGTTCTAACAGCCTATCCTGTTAGCTTCTAGAGAAAAGCCACGCCCCCTTTGGATAAGCTCCGCCCACCGATGCCAACTCACCTTGATCGATGATGTCATCTTCTCCATCGGCTAAGTTGTTCTTCAGAATGAACAAACGACGTATCAGTTCGTTCAACTGCTCGTCGGACAACGCCGACAGATCTGCAAATGAGCGACTATCAAAAAATCAATATATCGATTTTGTATAGTGCAACCGACTTGACCCCGGACCTGGATTTTCTTCACGAACAATACGCTCGATGTATTCTTCAACGGTGGGATCAGAGCTGGTGTCTTGGGCGTTCAACTCTGAAACGGTGATCGGTGAACAAATCGATAAATTGATCCGAGAAAAATCGATATATTAATATTCAAAAATTTCCAGCAATAAAAACAAGCACAATGGTTGAGCAATCTTGTGATTCTTCGAATGAAAAAGAAGGCGGTGTGGTCCCCCATATATGAAGCTCACCCACTGCACAAAACCCTATTCACAGGTAATGCACTATTTCGCCGCTACCGTACCCCATAAAACATTTGGCCAGATGACGCAGCAAGTCTCTTTGGTTTTTTGCCACATTTCCACATGCTCTTAAGGAATTTAGAATTTTCCCACCCGTGTAGCATTTCTGTCATTCGACTCTCGAATTTTATTTTTGATTTTTACGTGGTTCAGTGAAATTCAAGTACGTAATTGCGTAGTGCGCAAAACCGCGGTGTTTGCCCTTTTGATCTATTTTCAGGGCACAGCGGTTTTTCCCGACGAGAACGCTGAACTAGTGTTTTCAGCTGTTCATAATTGGTTTGCTATTTTCGGCAGTGGAGCGTTGGCGCGGTCACGGAAATGACGTGATTTTGCGTACTTCCGTTGGTTGTGGGGCACGGGGGTATGCGTGAAAGCAAAGAGTATATAACTGGATCAACAAGTAAGTAAATGCTTGAATAAATAAATAAATAAATAAATAAATAAATAAATAAATAAATAAAACCTTTGTGAACCGTAAAATTGAACATTTCGAGGAAAAGCCTTTCCATTTTTACGTTTCTTTTTTTGTTTCTTTTTTCGTTTGTCATCTCTCGTGATTACTCTAATTTAACCCCCTTATTTTCTTGAAATCTAGCTAATCAGAGTTCTGCCACAATGCGGACATCTGCACTTTCTATAATGCATCATTTATTCGAATATGTATGTGTAATAGAACGTTTCTAGAAAGGACATCTGTCACACAGCGCCCAGCGCACAAAAAACGTTCGAATAGAATAGAAAAACCCGGAATTTCCCGGCTCTAGAGTCATCTGGGCTCCAAGAGCCATCACCAACATCGTAAATTATTCCAAGACGCTGCAAAGTTGACGCTTAGATAGGCCGCGCGACGTCGCGTGCGACGAAATTCGCGTGCAGCCTTCAAATATACATGCCATTCATCTGCATTATTTTTCATATCTAATGGGTTCCTGGAAAGTTCGTGCGAACTAGCCATTCAACCACTTGTGAGCCGGTTCCCTGTGCTCTTGAGTCGATCGATTTATTGATTTGTGGAGCTGTTCGACTTCTCAACTGCCTCATGACCTATTAGCTGTCATTTACAACTAAAACAACAATTACGACTAACCTAACAGATAACCTAACTGAACAAATTATAACTGTACGTCGAAGGGGACTCTAAGCCGGCTATTGATTTTTCTCGAAAATATTCCATCGTTAGCTCAGTAATATCGGATACTGTGAATTTGAAAAAAAAAACCAAGCTAAGAAATTAGAAGCAAGTTCGTTAATATATTGTGGACCAAGCTGTACGCTTGTACATTTACGGATCCATTCACATGAAGAGACCTCTCCCATCATAAATCGGCTATCCAACTGTCTATTCACACCTTCTCTGTCTGTTTGTTTGTCTGTTTGTCCGATTGTCCGTCTGTCTGCGTGTCTGTCTATCTGTCTGTATCTGTGTCTCTATTTTTCCCTGTTTCTCTGTATATCTGTATTTCACTAATTTGCATTTCATTGTGTACTATGTATGTAATTACTGTGTATGTGATACTTCACACACGTTAGTGGACTATGTATTGGCTACCGCGTGAGCATTTGCTTATGCCTTCAAATAAATAAATAAATAAATATCTACGTAGCAGTGGCGGGCGCCAGGGAGGAGACACCTCTGCTGGGGAATGGGTCACCGAATTTTCGAAATTACTTTGCAAAATAAGCAAAATTTTGTATCAGTATATTTTCGATTGTTTATTTTTATTACTGTTTTTTTTTCAGTAAATTTTATCGATCATTTTTTAATTATAATTAATATTTTTATTAATTTTATTTTCCATCTGGGTAATCAAAGCGGCGTGGCCCCCCTTTTTTTCTCAAGCCTCCCCCCCTCTCTCGCCCACTTTCTGCGTCCGCTACCGCTATGTTGTCGTCTTCCGTTCTTCGCTTTTTTCTTTTCTATTATATTTTTTGTTTCTTTTCTCAGCTCTTATCCTTCTTTCCTTTATATTGCTCCTTCCCCTTTTTCCTCTCCTCCTCGTTTCCTGTTCTGTTTTGCTAATTTTCTCTCCTTATTTCTCACTTCGTTCTCGTTCTCGTCCCCCTTTTCCCTCTCCTTTTCGCGCTCTCTAATGTACTCCTTCGAGATGCTTTCACGAATGACAAACTGACAGATTTGTTCATCTGTGGTCTGCAGCTTCCCACTCCATCGTAAATGCCAATGCCACTGCTGTCAGTCATCCTCTCTCACGCCATGCCTATTTTCCCATCCTTCCAGACGTTTTCCGTCATGTTCCCTACATGCCACTCTTCATATATCCGTACCCAAATCCTTCATCTGTTTGTTTTCCTGTCTGCTTCTCTGACACTCTCAGCTCTTTCACCCTTCTCCCTCGCCTAATTAGCCTATTCAGCGACTTCGCAATGCCCATATTCGTTGGTAATGTAACACAAAGTACAAGTGCTCTTTTGGCAAGCTCATTACCGCTGGTTTTCCTGGGAATGCTCATAATAAATTATCGCGAGAATGCAACTGGAACTGCCCCAGGCAAACCGAGCTATGCATCCCTGAAAAATCAATATATCGATTTGCTCACCGTCGATGTCAAGCTGAGGCGCTGGTTCTTGGATTTGATCTAAGATACTCTGGATCTCCTCTTCTGGCACTGCTTCGACGTAGGTCTCAGTGTCGTTTTCAGACGGGTCGACATCCTGTTCTTCTAGCGGTACTACAGCGTCTATAGTTCCGTCGTCGGCGACTTCGGCGATAACTGGCTGCAATGGCGAAATTCACGATTAGTCATGTCAAAATGACCCGAAAACAGCAAAAATCATGCAAAAAATAAGCTCAAGAGTGAGAAGAACAGAAAAGTGCCGCGACTTTTGGGACACATCCCACTCACCACTTCATTCTTCTCATCGACTACAACAGCATCTTCATCAACAACAGGTCCTTCAATGGCCACCGGCTCAACTGCGGTCGGATTTTCGTTCAGGCCCATTTCGATCAACTGAACAGTGCCATTGATTTTTGTGATCTACCGACTTTCAATCAATCGATACCAATCGATACCAACCTGTATCAGGGCCCAGATGTTTGCCGGATTTCGTACTTGACAGAAATCTGGATCGTACTGTAGACCGTAGTACATCGATAGTTTGAAGTAGGAAAGCACACATTGTGAGCGCTGATCCGGCCATTCAAGGCCTTGTTGTGCCAATCTGAAAAATCAATAAAAAAAAGTCAATCGATAATTGGCAGTTACCTAATCGAGCAGCATTCCAGAACTACAAAAACAAAAACCATGTTTGAAAGCTGGTTGGATATGCAGCCATTCTATCCGCACCAATGGCATACCAACTTTAGAAAAATCGATTATTGATCGATTTTCAGCGTCTATATCAAACATGTCATACCTGGTAAGCTCTAAACGTAGTAGTTCCAACTGTGTATCATCTAGATGATCTATGACCGTAGGTGTAGGTGCGCCGCTATTTGGCGAGTAGCACTGTCCGAACACTCCGTCTGCAATCACATGTAATCAATAATCGATCAAAAATCAATAATCGATTAATGCACGTTGGGCAAGGACACAACGCGAATACACACGGTATGGGCATGTGTTTCACTGATGTTTCAACGGGTCAGCAGGTTTTTTTAGGTTCTTCACAATTACCCACTACGATAACGCTTGATTTCAATCCCGCTAAAAATCGATAATCGATCGAATTCGGGGCTGGAGAGATAGGCAGCAATGTGAGCATATAAAAGCAGTCCCGGATCGTTGTGGGATATGCATAAGAAGCGGAAAATAACAGGGATAATTAGTTAATTGCATAAAAGCTTCATTATTTCACTATTCTTATCCAATAATGCACAATTATTTGCATACCGTACACCAAAATTGTCCCATAATTCGGCGCCCCCTTTGAAAATGAACTCCGGTTTATCTTTTGCCACTACTCCGGCAATTCTCCATACTTAGTCTTCCTATAGTACAACGAACGAGAAGTGTATTTAATTAAATGTGCACGCTAATAAGCCTTTCTGCAATTTTGCGTCCCCGGGGTGAGACAGCTCTGCTGCCATAGCATTTCAAAAATTAAATTTATGCGCAATTTATGCGCATATTTGCCACGCGCACATTTTATATTTAGATGGTTGTTTACCAAATAAACAGTTGCCCGTCGTTCTGTGCCTAATTGCAATGCGGAATTTGGACACTACAGTATGCAAAAATTTAATGGGTGACATTTTGGCAAATACATGAACAACATGAGGCTCGTAGGAAAACATTTGGCCGTTGTTGGCATTTGACCACTATTGCACAACTTCTAGTCTACAGTAAGGCGAAAATCCCCGAGAACCTGATGCCGCGGGCTTAAACTAATGTTTAAAAAATTGCACCACAGGCCCGCGCCCCGCTCTAGGCCCTCACCAAAATAGTAAAGTCACTTGAACTGGACGTCTCATTAAGCCCGGCCGACGAAAAACAATACGCGCTCGTTAGTGCGGCCTTAAAGTGTTTTCCGCGGTCTCAGTTTCAGCAAAGGCCGCGGGCGGGCAGCGCGGGTCTTTCCTGACCGTCCGCAAGGATATCCGTTCTGCAGCACTTATACGATAGTGCGGCGAGCCGGCCCCAGCTATATGCATGACGGTGTCATTCAGCGCCGTTCTGATCGTGGACGGTGGACTAAAACAATAGGGCAGCCTTCATCGCCAGGCCCGCGGCCACGAGACGTAAACACATCATTGTGGACCGCGGTTTGACGTTATGAATAGCAGCAATACGCACTTTTGCGGCTCGAAAGCTACACTTTAGATGATTGGCACAAAATTGGCCTTTTTCATCAATATAAAATGCACCAGAACCACAACATCAAGTATTCTGTTATGATGTTCCTTGGAAATCAATATATTGATCCGAACGAGCATTGTACTAGAACGTCTTTCAGAGCATCTTCCCTCAACCACGTGAGTTCGCACTCAGACACTTCAAGTAGGCCGTCGAGCAAGCAGGGCACAGAGCACCCTCTTCAACAAGCCTACAGATGCTGGAGGTGGGCGTATGAATAAGAACCCAGTCGAATGGATTTGAAAATCGATATATTGATTGATCTGCTTTAGAAGGAGTAGCAACGCGTTATTGCGTATTAGAACAACAGTTATACGTGCATTACACCTTGAAGAACGTTTCCGGAGCATGTAAAAGAAGATTTGAAGCTCTAACTGCAGAATATAACTTTTGACAACATTAAAGGCAGCGTCTAAGCTCAGGGTGGATTTGGAGTCAAAGACCACTACTGATTGATTTCTAAGACCAATATTGATTACCCCTGATAAGGTCAATAGATTCATTTGGATAAAATACTAATGAAATTCCTAATTCTCCAGTGACAATGAAAACAATGCTGTCAAACTTGCAGTGGGGTAGTACTGTACAAGACGTCTATGAAGACCAATTCCACCGAATCAATCAATAAATCGATCCCAATCCGAATCAAAGCGAACCTCTCATCAGAACAAGAGGTCAGCTTCGTCTTCTTTTAATGGTCCATTTGAAACAGAAATTTTTTCGTAAACCCGTTAAGTGCAAATAAATGGACAGAGTGGGCGAAAAATCGATTATCGATTTCCTGTATATTAAATAGGATCTGCTGACAACATCAAACAGAGACAAGACTCACCCGAAAAGCAATACTCGTCCTCTTCACACAGCGTGTCGGTGAGTGTGCAACCTGTAAATGAGACCATCAGTACTTAATGCGATCAATTTTGAAAGTAATCAATAATCATCTTTTCCATTAGGACGTGTTTTTTCCTTTTCACTGGCTGTTGAAACTAGGCAGGGCTTGGGCTCATGAAACGGTAACCAGGCAAATAAACAGCGGTTAGCGTCACTGGTTATGGTATAGACGGCGTAATTCGAAGATATGGCAGGATGCACAGTTAAGATTACCCAGGGTAAACGTGCTAACAGCACAAGATTGACCCATCGATAACGGTGACATCAACACGTTTACCCTAAGTAGTCTAGATCATGCATGGAGGCCCAAGACCTGGAAGTTTGTTTGCTAGCCTAGTTTCGCTCGATTAACCTTTCATGAATCATCCAGGCCTATGTAGGTCCCACAACGATTACAAGACGATTACAGTAATCCACACTGTTAATGTAACATTTCTTGCGCTTCTTGAACATGTTCAGATGGCGATTCTGTCGCTCAGCAGCTATAATTGCCGTTTTTCACGCAATTTAGCCCTGCTTTCGATAGTGACATCATCCAGTTGGGATGACGACACGTCTCCGGAAACTCGTCCATCACCGAAAAGCCGAGATTAGCGCACGCCCACTGGTGGGCTTGGTTGGCATATGCGGAGCTAGTGGAGCACGCGATCAAATTGTGTTGGTGTTTTCATCTAGTGGCATTTTAGCGTTTAAGCCTGGCTCTAATACCCGCACGTTTGCATTTTTCCTGTTGAACACAAAAACCAGGAAGAAATAAATGTCAGGCGCTGTTGCGCTGCAAAATTTGCGTGGTGTTTTTCTGGATTTATGATCGCTTATAGGAGGATTAAAATAAGCGGAACGTGCCACTCCTAATGCAACAAAGTGCTGCAAAAACCTTCATTGAACATTTGAATAGTCCCGCTGTTTTCAGGGACCAATATCAGGTCCTTTGCCTAAAAAAAGTTCCTAGCAGCAAGGAACAGGATGATAAATGACACAGGTTGGACCGAAAGTCTTGTATCTACACTTATTTTTGAGCCAGACATTCTTGGCCTTGAACTGAAACTCTGGAGACAGAATGTGATAGAACATTCTCTTAGTTCTCAGCTATAAAATTTGGCAGGGGAGGTTCCATCCATAAACATTAATTTTATAATTATTTAGTAAAAATTGTACGATTCGGTACAAGACCTTTGAAACAGTCGAACATTAAAATTTCAAAATTACTTCTCAGAAACATAGAAAAAACCTATTGGCTCATTTTTGATATATTAGCACTGTTTAGACGCTCGTTATTTGTAACTTAAATTCAATAAATCCAGCTTTTGAATAGCTTCATTTTGGAGATTCTGGTCCGGGCCACTCGAAACGACTCTTTAGCGGAACCCCATTGTTCTCGCCAGCCCCCCCCCC
>JARK01001609.1:264851-286853 GCA_000688135.1 Ancylostoma ceylanicum
ACCCTTATCACAACGCTGGGCCCGTCTCCCCCCACTTTGAGCGCCGGCGTACCCTGAACACATTGTTCTACCCGTCTACGACCGCCTGCCTACTTCTGGCGCCGGCACACCCTTATCACGTTGCTGTACCCGTAGCACTACACATCCTCACCTTCCAGACCCTCTAGAGCTTCTGTTCAGTCTCTGAACCTCACCATACCCGTCTCTATCATACAGTAGACTTCGCAATCATCATCACTGACCAATCAGGGAATTTCGTTTCACACACACACTTACAGACACACAGAGTAAGCGCTTTATTATAAGTCATGATAATTAAATAATAATAAATAAATAAATAAATTTCCTTTCTATAGACATCCTTTTTTACTAGGTAATGTAACAGCAGAGTAGCAAGCATGTTTTATGAGTTCTTTCTTGGGTGATCTTCTCTACTCAAGAAGAGTTCTTTTCAATAGGAGAAATTGCCGCATTCAAAGCAAAATCTCCTATGCTGCAACGGAATGGGTCACTGTTTTTGGACTGTTGGCGCAGAATAGCGAAGTTTCCTGTTCAGCTCCTCATATTTTGGATGGGTCATGAATTGGTTTGCGCAGTCACACCGTCCTTCACCTTCTCTCCTTGTCGCTGCCTTCAAAAACCCAAGAATTCTGCTGATCTTGGCGATTGCGCTGTAGTGCGGCGCGGTTTCAACAACGCTGTTTTGAAGACTGTTGTAGACCAACAGCAATGATTCCTGTTCAGCACTTAGTCCGTTGAGGTGTCATGTGCTGTGTTGCGAAAACACACCATCATCCTTCTCATCTTCACGTCGCTGCCTTCAGAAACCCAAGACTTTCCTTTGGTTTTGGCGGTAGTGCTGCGGCGCGAACATAACAACACACAAATTCTCCGCCCACTCACCTGACATGGGGATCCTGCGCTTTACATAGAGTAAGATGCTACAATTCCAGATTTCATCCAATTTTTCCCGAAATTCTTCCAGCTGTTCCCGATTTCTAAAGAGGCATTGTTTCAAAAGTTTGTCCACTCTGAGAAAGCTATGAAGGGAGTAGCACGCATGAGTAGGCTCCGTCTCGCTGACAGATACAAATTCTATGAGAGGCTACATTTTTCACCTACAGCTTAACTGCAGTCCACAGGACTTCCCCTTGGACGACATTTGTAATAGTTTAAGTACATCGGCTTCCTTTCTTGGAAGCACGTTTAGGACATGGACCGCTGGAGTGGACCAGTACCTGGTTGAATTTCTCTGCAACTACCTATCCCTATCGTATCGTGGCGAGAAGAAGTTGCAGACGCAATAACTCATGCAAAAGTTCACTGTCGTTGGAAAAAGCGAAAAATCTTAGAGTAATGCACTCTCCAACAAATTTGGTTTTCCGGTCCATTCCTGTTTCAGTGCATCCAGCACACGGCATTTCGCACATGGCGCAAAATTTTCATACTTCTGAGAGCAGGTCCATCCCATCCATAACATTTTTGAAGATTTTTTTGTTATTCATGACAGTGAGCTGGTCTTCAGCTCTTCCTGCTCTATAGCAGCAATTTTACGCGGATGATACAAATGTGATTTTTAGGTGATAAGTCTGACTTTCGTTTTCTGATCATTTCAGCCGAACCCGGAACGAGGATAGCTGTGGACAAAGAATCCAAACGGCTTGGAAACAGAAACTTTCTACTTTAAAAGTTGTTAATTCTGCATTCAACCGGGCCATATTCATGAGTTCTCCTTGTAACAATGGGATTTTATGTGACGAAGTAGCAGTGGGCAAAAAGAGGTGTAGGCGGGAACATGGACGGGACGGGGTCGTGTGCCCGCAAAATAAGAGGCGACAAATTATTCCATCAATGCTCTGCGCATGCATGAGCAAATTTTCCAGGGTGAAAATCTGTGATATGTAAATGCACTGCATAATAGCAATCGTAATCTATATCAAATGGAAATACAAACATGTTTAGAATGATTATTTGCTTTTAACCTATTGTCACACCACCTATAAAAAGAATAAAAAAGCGTGGTCACGCTTCTGCTGCTTGAAGAGGTCAGTTTATGTTTCGCGCGATCGTTTTCTAATTCAACATCACCAACCTCCAATCCTTACATTGATATTTTCAACTATAGAGAGAGTTCAATTTCATCATTGGCACACCATATTTAGCGTCTAGTTACGCGGGAAACCTCTAAACCTGGAGGGCAGGTGGGTATGAAGGTCTGCGTGTTTATGATTCACGGTTCGTGAAAATCTTTTCCAATTTTCTGTGATTTGCGGGAAAAATGCAAATGACGATAGTTAGGGATCGTGGCTAGTGTGCCCATCTGCAGGGTTCAAATGTGGTTGAATTTCACAGTTATTCACCTGGTACCCTACTTTAGCCGGTAATCGCCCCATGTTCTCATGTCTACCCATCGCTTCTTCGCAGTATAAAATCTGCCAACATTTGACTCTTGCCATATAAATTATGTATTTAGATGTGGCTGCTCATTGCTTTGGCATCTGTAGCACAAACTGTGTTGTGTGAAGACATCACTCAGGACCAGAACAAGACATGCACAAGATCAGCCATATCGGTCAAGGCATACGGCAAAGCTGCTAAGATTCCATTTCCATCAGGCGAACAAGTATGTTGGTAAACACTAGTTGTAGAACAATTGAACATAATGCGCATCTTTCTCACTAAAAACCCATGTTGTAGCCTAAAGACAAGAATAAAACGGATCCGAGCCATGAAAATACTTCGAACTTTACGCTACGGCTGGAGACTATGACTGTTCGAGAAGGCAATGGTGACCCAGTTATTGTGCAACGACTAACTGTAAGTGATCATGAATAGTCATGAATAGTAGCACTACGCAGCGAGGTATGTAGAAGGGAAAAATAAGATTTCGTAATCGTTCCAAATATGTATCTAATGCAACGCATAATTATTAAGTTTCCGAAGAAAAAGTTCGTTAATCAAACTGGTTCCGATAGTTGATGGATCTACAAGGAGGTGCAAGAATGGGTTAATTTCCCGAGCTAGGACTTATGGAACACAATTTTGGCATATCAACGATTTTTTTAACGGGAATGGCATTCCAATAGAATATGGGGTGTAATCTGGGAAAGAACGTTGAAAATCCTGTGTTGATCCATGATTTTTTTGCCTATTCGTTTGTATGTGTTTGTGGATCATTTGGATCGTAAGGCATGCAATTCTGCTTTTTATTTTTCTTCATAGACGAAAGAATCCGGAGCATTTCTTCTTGGTTGACGCGGTCACAAACCCATGATCGATGAGTACGCTCCAAGCTTGTAATTATTTGAAGCATTGTACAAGGAGCACCAAAATTATGGGTGCTGAATAAATGCTCCATCGCAAACGGAATACCTATGCTTTTGATAAGTTCTCTGAAATATGATGTTCACTAAAGTTACACTAATAATAATCCACATCAGACTTCAAATGCTCCTTCACTAATAACGAGAGAGACTTTCCAAAGTACAGGTAGGGAGCTGTCCGCGGCACCAAAATCAGCGTCACCACATTTCGTGAGGTTTTGTGAAAGGCTGCTGTTAGGATATCAACGGCAGTAAGTGGTTTTAATCACGCATCCTGCCCAGACATCAAATAGGTAGAGTAATTTGGTAAGCAAATTCGACGGATTTATGGGTCCGCTGATTGAAGTTGGCAATCCAAAAAAGGTGTTTCAGAGTGATTCCTGCATCTTCTTGTGGTCTCCACTATCGTAAAAGACCTGTTCTCAGCGTGGTTGCTTGTCTTTAAGTGCTTTGTCATATGAGTTGCCATTGACCACCCCATAGTAGTTGGTACGAAGTGCATTTGACGGAAATGGTGCATTAAAATACATTTGATCACATCAGATTCCCTTTCGATTTTTGCCCTGATTTTTTTTCCGAACAAACAACATCATCCGAAGGTAGAACAATATCCATCTCTTTTCACAACTTTGGAACTTCGCACCGCTCTGTAGATGACGTTTAGCAAACCTTTGAACGGTATCGAAACGTGTGCTTCTAAACACACTTGTGGTACTGGGCGATAGCAGTAGAATAATAGGTGCAGCGCTGACCCATGGTAGAGGAGGACAGTTCAAATAAGGTGGACAAGGCGTACAGCAGTCGATCAGTAGGAGAAACACAACGAATTTTAAAAACGCCATGAAGCATGCGAGCAATGAGAAAAAATCGTAGTGCGTAGGTGGTGCCCACAATTTTAGTGCACCTTGTTTAATGGTGTATATATCATATAAAACCTCAGAATAACGACGAGCGCAAAAATCACATTCTCGTGGGATGTGTCACCAATCAGTTTTGGTCATAACAAAGAAGTAGGAAAGGGTTGATTTTCGGTTTCCATTGCACTGGCATGCACTCGATCTGTGACACAAATAAAAACATCTCTTCAAAGCCGTAATAATCACCCCCTCCCCCCTCCCCGTGGTGCCAGTTGAGTTGACGATTGCGAAGCGAGCTCGTACGATTTCAGTTCGATTGACTTTCCTCGGTGTTGAATAACTGAATGGTTTCCCAGTTAAACTCACAGGCAGCAGAAAATAGCCGCTAAGTTGAACTTAGCCACGCGTCAAGCTAACTTCCGAACCATCTGGAGAAGTTTAAAGGAGGCACCCACAAAAATTTTCGACTTTATGATCTTTGCATGTATCGAAAATACGATACTTTCTATTACCATTAAAAATACTACTTTTATGAGTTCGTAATCAGGGCTCGTCCAACAGGGGTGGTCGAGTTGCGCGAGCCGTGGGATGAGGACAGATAGTGAAAGATCGTTGAGGCTGTCTTTGTCACCAGGCGGATTTTGCCAAAATCAGTTATTATTTGTGAATTGTGGCCCCTCCGCATCGTTGCAAAGGAAATAACCATTAGGAAATTCACACCAATTAACAAAGGGGTCCCTCAAGAACCAAAACATAAGGAAGTTTGCTAACCGAAAAGGGATGAGAGAAAACTGGAATTTCGTTGAAAACTACCATTAATAGCAGTCAAACAACCGTGAAATGCTAAAGCAGAAGGATCGCAGTCACTATGAGAATAAAAAAAAACGGGAACTGAGGAAAATTGGATTAGTTCCCGGAGCAAAGCGAGAGTATTCACTAGAGAAGGGCGATGATTCGGCAAATAAATCAGCTGGAAATCGATCCTTCCCGCGTCCCAAGAAGATTTCGGTGCCCTAATCCAACCGATTGCAATCGAGAAAACACGTACAATCAGCTGAGAAACAAGTCCGTCTAAACCTAGGCGATGGTATTGTTAAGAGGTACAGGGACACTCGCAATGCTGCTTGTACGGCGAAAGTACTTTTCAAGTTCAAGGTTTTCAAAACTGTCAAAATCTTCGGAACGAAATTTTCCGTGGGTGCTGCCTTTGAAGTCAAAAACTCTCAGGCTCTAACAAAGTACCACAGACGCACTGATGATTGAGCAATTTCTGATCTTGTCGATGATAACAACCCCTGATAAACCGATCGATGAGCTCGTTTCGAGATTGCTTCATTCTGACCACTCGCTACAGTTAGTCGACTGGGAAATGATCGTTTGCAGTTAGCTTAGCGGAGGGATTACTACGTGTCCAGATAATGTGACTGTGTTCCGACTGTGACCTTTACAGTATATCTCCTGTTTCAGGGACTCGATAATGACGGAGCGGTCAGAAGTATGGCGGAGTTTTCGATTTTGGACAAAGGCAAGGGCAAACACACAATTCTGCTACCAGGGCGTTTCGACGATTTCGTGAAACGTTGCACGGTAGTGCGAATGCACAAAATGTCTGGTGCTTATGTACGGAACGTCAAGATGAGCACTAGTCCTTCCACTGGTACCGCAACCAATCGGATGAACCAAAATAATATGCGAGGGAGTCAAAAGAAACAATATCAGGGTGTTTCTGGCCAGCGATATGGTGCGCCAAATAATTACTACCAACAATATGGGACTGTTGGAAACAACTACAGAAAATTCTATATGATGAAACAGCTGAATAGTAACTACGGCCAACTAGGATCACCAAGTTATCCAAAATATAATCCTTCGAGAAATCTAGGGAATGGCAATCCAGGGTATGGGTACCCACATGCACCTAACTATGGAAATTACAACCCGTACGCTCCCATGCAAGGGAGACCATCTTACAACGAGAACTACCTCTATGGACAGAATACTTACCGAAATCACCAAAATAATCCCAATACTCGTAATTCCCAATTCAATTCTAATCCGGGAATGCAAAACCCGGCTCGTCTAAACACGAACCTTCTTCATTCAGGCACGAGTATCAGGAATCAACAAGCTTCCGCACCCAACCAAGTCAATCTAAGCTCAATTCCGCAGAGTTTACAGCAAGTGAAAATGAGACTTTTCAATCCCAATGGAAAATTTGTCTGGATCAATCAAGGACCGAATACTCAGTCCCAGACGTTTTCGAACAATCCGAGTCACTTCATTAAACAAACAAAGCCAGGCCGCCATGGAAGTCCGATTGAACATCCCCTACCCCCTGAGGATCCAAATGATCAACTCTCAAACAACAAACATGTTGAGGGCAGTATACCACAATTCACCTTTACGAGTTCCAACAATTATCTGAACCCTCGTCGTGTTTAAATAAATGGTGAAACTGGATGAGGAAGTTTTCGTGGAGGAACATTGACACTTGCTATCATTCGCTTTTCAATAAAGGAAAAATTTCTTTTCAATAAACGGACACTCGCCTGCAATTTCGCACATATTCAGAACATACACAGGTATAATGCTGAGGAAGAACCGATAATCATCAACAAAATAATTGAAAAATGACAACGACCAAGGTTAGCATCCGTGTGGAGTTGAAAATTTCACTAAGACTGTAACATTTGTTGTAAGAGGATGTATGATGAAAAACAATGCGACTATAGCTGAGGTTTAGGCCGAAGACAACGTTCAAATTTAACTCCTCGCGTAAAGTATTATAAAAATAAATTTCCATTTTTCTTCAGAATTTTCGCTATTCGTTTTCATGCGCATACGCACCCCTATATCCGCGACTCTAACGATAGACATTGCACACTTGGACGAAAACGCTTTGTCATTTTTCCCGAAACTTAAAATGGCAAAAGCTCTTGCATAAATGATCCCGTTGTATCATCGGTACAGTTGAGCCCAAACTGATGGTGGAGAAGCGCTAGTTTTCACATCTCCGAAATTATCTGGTTCGCTGTTCCTTCGACAAAAGCGTTTATGTTGCAATTTGACTCTAGTCATTTTCAGTGATTTCAGTAACTACACATTGAATCGGAAGCTGCCTGAAGGGCTTCTGTTCGTCCCCACGGGCTTGTGTTTGTCCTCATAGCAATACTGTCACCCTTATTTTCGCAGTAGTCTTTTAAAACTTACGTTTTCAAGATGTCCAATGAAATGCAGAACATTGATTCATCGAGGATTGGAAGGTCTAATGAGTAAAAGACAGATTCTAGTAAGACAACACATGAATAAAGTGACATAGTTTGCGAGAGAATCGAGAGCGCGTGATGATTACGTTGTACCTAACATGTATTCCCCCCCCCCCACGCGTGCAATCTCGGTGGATCTCGTCGGATTGCTTAGCCCGATCCGATACAAAAATTTTCACGAAATTTTTTTAATTAGACGTAGTAGTGCACCTCACTAGTTTTCTCGGTTTCTGTCGCGCGACTGAGGTATCTAGGGCAAGTGAAATTCTTTTTACCGACTCGTAAGCAAAAAAGTCAATTAAGTTGTTTTGACTATACATAAATCCATGAGAAATACTCATCATATTTCCACATACTCTCATTGTGAAACCTGGACATGTCGTAGTACTACTTATTTATACTTCTGTGCCTCTCAGGTTGTTATATGAGCACGTTTATTGGCCTGACGTTTCGACATTACCTCTCCTTCAAAGGCCTGGAAGCGGTTAAAGGTGTTGTCAATTTGCGGTTTGGCCCATCAAACACCTCCACTCCCAGTGCTTTTGATTCGTGTTGGTCAGAGCACTGCGAGATCCGCAGTCAAAAATGACACTTACCACGTGCTCCCACGGATTTGGCGGTGATGGAGCTCCGCTTAGTTTCTGTGAATAGATCCGCTCTATGTGAGCAAATGCGGACTACTGGCTCTACTGGTGTCACCTGCTGAGCATAAATAGTCCTGACAATCTTATTGCTCACATAATGGTAGAAAAGGCATGAGGTCGCTAGTGGTGGCCAAGTTCTCATTTCTGCTCTTCATTCTGGAGCTCTTTTTACAGATCCAGAATTCATCAAGCGTTTTCCTAGCAGATGTTTCTTCTTCATAAGCGAGAATTGTACATTTCACATTAAAATCGATTCCACCATGATCTTCCTTCCAATGTTTCCCCAAGGGTGTTTCCAGTTTCCCGTTTCTTACTACCCATGTGTTCATTCATCCGCACAGAAGGCGGTCGAGTGGTCTCTTCAATATACTGTGCACGACAAGCTAAGCATTCAATTTCTTATATTACTCCCGTTCTTGCACAATCCCCAACTTTGCCTTAGAGACAAGCAACGCAGTTTTCCCAAATACAGGCTCTGTCGAAAAGTTTGTTTCGCACCAGATGACGTTTGATGTTTTCGTTGGGAATGTTGACCAAAACAACATCATCGTTAAGTTGGGCTCGATTAAGGCATTGCCTGATTGCGTTGCTATCTATAAATTGTACGTACATACGTTCCTGTCTGAAATAAAGGTCTGCTGCAACATCATGGTCTAACACCGCCTTCGTAAGAAATTAAGCGTCTATGAAACAGCGTGAAGTTTGCGCAGTTGTGCTTCCTGATGCTTGATTTCGAGAGTTTTTGCCTCAATTTAGTAGAAACTATCAAATTGTGTCCGCTACTGCTGATCTGATCTATCACGTGCTGTCGATCGAATTTCGATTACTGAAGGGAAATCAGTAAACAGAAAGTTTGCCTTCACACTCAGGAAGTGCCGGAAAGATCTTTTGGAAACAAATCGAGTGGTGACCAACTTTCTTTTACTGGGGCACTTTTAAAGAAGTTGTGGCAGAGCGGCGGTGATTCTGCAGAGCGACCGTCGGTTCTCGACATCTCGTGAGCAGTATTGTATAACAAGGAGACGAAATCAGCTGTAATAAGCATTGCTAGCCGCGATCAGCGTTCCACTGTCAAACAACGGAATACTAGCTGGTCATTATCAACTCCCATCAAGCTATGATGAATCATGCATACGAATGATTGATCATTTAATTCCTCCAAACACGTTGTCAGACACTTTCTTCCCTTTCCTCTTCAGAAGCGGCCGCAGACGAAACCTATCACTTTCTTCAGACAAACTTCTACTTTTGTAGATATTGTTCAAGTTCAAAATTTTAGATGAAGCACATATCACTGCTTCTACTACCATGTTTACTAATACTGACCGATGCTAGAAGGAGAGTAATCGTCAAGGAGTCGAAAGAGGAGTGTAAGTGGGATAACTTCTATAGCGCAAAGAAAATAGACGCTTCTTCTCATCTCGTCAACCTCATTGAAGAAACTCTCCAAGTCAAGTTGGTAAGTTCAATCCATCTTACTTCATACAAAGCGCAGACACTTCTCCTCTCCTATAGCCCTACTGATAGTCTCGACTCATTTTCACTGACCCATTGACTCAAACAAGGGAAAAAAGAACCTGCCCAACCTTGGTACGTGTATGTTCACAACGGGAAGATCTCTCATTAGAATGTGAACACCAGTGGTGAACGCAGGTGCAGTGCTCGCCCCTGCGTCCGCCATGGATTGCAGATGGAGCAACGCCTTTTGTTGTGAAACAATCTATCCGGAATATATATTTTAGAAGGATGACGACCAGATAACCAAAATCGAGTTGTTCCACACCAATCCTGATTGGATGTACGCTATTATCGACGTTCGTGAGTTGAGTGAACTGCTTTCTGTTCGAAGTGTCTGAGCGAATTCTGAGAAAAAAACCCAATACATCCCTTGCCTGTTATGATATAGTACTTCAAACTGTTCCAAGTTTTCCTGCTTCCTTGACAAAAATACCCGTAGCTAACAATAGACCAGATAGAAAGGGAATTTTCCAAAAACAAATTCTCCAAGGTTTCACTTCGAGGGTATGGCTGGTGATTGAATGGAAATTGTTATCGAGGTTTTTGTTTTTGCTTGCGAACACGGCAAAAAGGAAGTTCTCCTTAACTGAGCCTATCCATGCACCTCCACCGCCGTTATGCAGCTCTAATCTGGCTCTCAGATCACATCCTCCCAGTGACTTGTCACAAGGACAAGTCACTGGGAGGATGTGATCTGCGATTGCCAAAAATGTGCCTCAAGGCCAACGGCCACAGTTGCAGAATTAATTGAAAAAACTTCGAACCCTTCTCTATTCAGCGAGGAGAACAACAGAACGAAGTTCCGGTTCCTGGTAGAGTGAGCGAGTGCAGTACAATAATTTAACCCCCTCCAGTATAGCATCGAACGCCTAAGTAAGTTTGGGCAAACTGTTCTTTGACAACTTTCCATTGTAAACGAGTAGGCCTGTCCTGACCAAGGGTGAGATGGCCGCCTATAAGAACAGCAATTCGAAATCGAAAACAAGCCCGTCCAAATTCAAACTATTAAGTATTTTCACAAAATCATTTATTTTTGCACGAATACGAAAGCTATACGATAGATGCGACGTTTCACTGGATTCTGTGAAAAACTGCGCAGAGGCTCAATTGAGGTGTTATAGGGGCAATTGGAGGGTGGGCCATAAATACGGCAACAAAGAAAATGGCAGCTAGAAAATGAATTTAGTTGTAATTTGGAACACATTGCTATGATTTATGTTCGTTGCCTCCTACTGACTAAAAAACCAGACAACCTCCAGAAATATCTTCCATTCGCTAGAAATCAGACCCTGAAACACTCAAAGAAGTCGCAAACCGCGGCGCGCAAGTGGTCGTTTTCCGGAGTGCTCTTCTGAAAACTCCGGATTTCTATGAATGATGGAAGAAGCTTAGGTCTTGAGTGCCTCAAATACCTGCTAATCCAATTGATTCTATTCTGGGCAAATGAATATCCACGCGGCAAATCCAGTAGGTCCTAAAATATATTGTTTCCCCATTCTTGAACCGAACGTAACCTAAGCGCTGGAGCACTGTACTGGTAAAGCGCCTCGGAACAACCTCTCAGTTGAGTTTAGCTTCAAGGCAGAACACATTTCTTCAAAAGAAAAACACGCGTTGTTACCGTTGGCCCACCCTGTATACTGGTCGGGCGCACACATCTATTTGTGAAAGATTTTCTATGAAGACCAGTAAGCCCGGCATGGAACTCTCAATGAAATGAATGCGCGGCCGTCGCGAGGCCGCAAACGTGTGCGACTGAGCTGCGACTGCGATACGACAGGCCCTATTCTTTATCATATAGGCGCACGCGCGTCAGTCGCACGCATCCGGTATAAATTGCCCTATATCACATTTATTTTGTACTTATCATCATATCACGTTACTCATCATAGCACCAGCTTCCAATGACAGCGGTAAGATTTCTGGGGGAAATTGGATAAAATTCCATGCCACAGAGGACAAATAGCAACTTTGTTCGAAATAGTCTTGGGATTTTCGATCGGGCTGTAAAGTAATTTCCCCTACGTACATTTTGCGAAGATTCTCGAGAATGCGCCATCTGTTGCACATCTACATACTCTCTAGGAACCCGATCATGTACAGAATCGATTCGATAGCATGTCAAATGCCCTTGTGACCTGCGCTGGAATTTGAAGGGGAGAGGAGGTAGCGCGAATTGCAAAAGGGGGAATAAAAAAATAAAAATAATAAAAATAAGCTGGAGCGACTGAAAAATAAATTTGAAACTTAGATGTTTGAAACTGGAGAGGACATACAATTAGAGTGGGGAAATGAAGCAGAGCTAATACAATACCTTTTTCAGTAGTTTTGAAAATCTCTCGACTTATACCACGAGAGGGGCTGACAGTTGAACCTTGCTCGAAGTGTAACGGCAGCTTACTGACTTGGACCGTCGCTTCTCCTTATCTTCGACGCTAGGAGCTCTCCTCTCACACACTATTTTTTGAGGGATTAAGCAAGTACAGTTGGCTAATTTGCCTCATTTCCAGGCGACAACGAAAACTCACCACCACCGTTATTTGCAAGCTCGCATCGAGGAGAGTGAGTATCAGAGCGCGCACGAAATAGATGAAACGGAGTACAATTCGTGGTACTTCTACTGCAGAATGAAGCGCAAGGAGACGGATGTCAATAGCGATAAGGATTGCTCCCAGGCTAGTAAGAAGGGTGGTGGTAAAGGCAAAAAAGAGTGCAAAGACAAAAAGAATAAGAACGAGGAAACTGAAGACGAGTACGACGATTACGAAGACACAGAAACCGGCAAGGATAAGACTAAAACTACCCGAAAACCTAAAAACAAGGGAAAAGACGACAACTACGATGAGTATGAAGATGAGTATGACTACGATGGCGGAACGTTCGGAAGACATAGGTTTACAAAAGGTACACCAAGACCACGCGGAAAAAAACCACGGAGATTCTAAGGTCAAAAAGCAAATAAGCAATAAAGTTGCACCAAGATGTTCATTTGTGAGACACATTGCACAGAAGTTCAACGAAGACTCAGCTATACTACATTTATTTGCTAGTGTACTTGGCATCACTTTCTTGTGAACGAACTCACTAAATGTTCGTTCACATCACATGGTACAGCTGCTTGACCGCAGCGCATGTTAGAAATACATACACAAGTAATAGATAATGAGTATTAAAAATTAGAAATATACAGTAAATTCCAGGTGACCAAAAACAATGGCTGGACCGCGTCGCGGCACTCTGGTCCTCTGATGGACCGAGGCAGCGGGCCTGCTAGGCAGAGACGCGGTGGAAAACAGATACCCCGTGACTTCTCGCTGCCTCGAGAGAGGTCACGGGGTATCTGTTTTATCCTCAAAAAGCGTACGATTAAAGTGTGATCTGCAGTGAACGCTCCAGAGAACAGGTTATACATTAATTTGCAGATATTTATGTTATTGATGATCAAGTTGAAACCTTGAATGAGTTCTCGATGCTTGCTTCGCTTCATGTCGCATACAAACGAAGTTAGCGCACAGTGAGCGTCGGTGGCGGGGGCGCTTTTTGCGGACTCGCAAACCACGCTACGCGACCGCGCCGCCCGCGCAGGAATTCTCGCCACATTCAGTCTCCGCGGAAAACGCACCCCCATTGAACGCCCACTGTATAAAGACGTGCAGGCATACCATCAGTGCAGGGAGCTGATCCATTCCTCACACAGCAGCAGCCCGTTATCATAAGTTGTGACGTGCTCTTTGTTATCTGTATGTTCCTTACCACATCACCAACACTTCAGTAATTTTTACGGGGTCTCTGTCCAAGCCCAATTTATATCTTTCCAGAGGGAGAGCGAGAGAGAGAGAGAGAAAGAGAAAGAGAAGAGAAAGAGAAAGAGAGAGAGGGTGATAGGATTCAGCAAGACCAGCCAACCAATGGAGAAATGTGGAACTTCATAGCATCGGTTACGAAGTTTGCTAAATATTGTTACTGAGACGAGTGGGAGTTATTAACATTCCTATCAGAGCTGCTTTTCCAATGTGTTGGTTTTGTAAGTAGTGTTTCAGACGTCGAATTTCCATCTACGCTGGACGCATGCATAAATACAATGTAGGGGCGACGATCGTGCAAATGTGCATTATATGTAAAGATCAACAGTACTGTTCGCATTCAATGTTATTCAGAAATATAAGTATGTTCGGAATAATCATTCGCTATTAACTTATTGTCACATCAGATATAAACCGTAATCATAAGTATGTATACATTCCGCTCCCTTTTCTCGGAACGTTATTTCACTTAACCTTATCATGTTTCTGTCAATGTTTTTAACATAGAAAAATCCATTTTAGCACTGTCATACAACGTTTGGCCAGTAATCCTGTGAAGGTAATTCTATACCTGACGAAACACAGCTGCTCGAAACCCGCTGATTAAGCTGATACAAAAAGCAGCCGTGCATCGTTTGGAACTTTCCGCAAACTTATCAAAATGAAAACTTGTGAATTTGATCCCTTTAGCGCTCACATGTATAGCAGTGCAATGGCTCCAGCCCAGACCATATTCATGTTATAAAGCCTAGAATCGTCTGTTGACGATGACGATCGTTGTCTTAGAGGACGCACAGTATCACGTAGTTGCGAAATTAATTGCCGGAGCTGACATTCGAGCGCAAAGTGTTATAACTCGGCTCGAACAAAACGGCGTGCATAACTCGCTTCAACATCCGTTCAGTTCCATACATATATCTTTCCTGACAAGAAAGTAGGAATTGCCTGCCTCTACAATGGAAACCAAGATCGCAAAAATCTATAAACTTTTAAGAGGCAATTTCAGCACGCTCCAAATCAGCAATCTGCTCACCACATCTGTTACAGTGATAGGACTGCGGTGAACCACACCCTTACAGCACCACCAAAGTCCTAATATCATCTCGTTAGAGTGAAGATCTGCACCAGAAAAACTAGGAGGAGAAAGCGTCTCTACCCATACACGCTTTTGCCTCGTGTTATCACCAGAACCATTCTCTACAGTAATTGCGCGGCTCAGAATTGGGACGTTTTTGGGCGAAAAATTGAATAAGAGGAGATGTCATATGTGGTGAAACGCTGGTCACCATTCAGTTCGTGGGCTTTCCACTTTTGCACCTTTCTTCCCATGTCGATTGAAGTCGAATATGTTGAAACTGTACTATACACAGAACAGAGCGTACCAAAAGTATCTCCCCAAAACCACCGGTAACGAAGCTCCGAAACATTCGACTAAAGCGGAACCAGTTTTTTTCTTCGCTTTATTAGGTGCGACAACCCCATACTAGAGTATTTACCGAGTCGCTGTTTTCCTACAGAAAAGAAGCTCGCTATCACATTTCGCTTGTATCGCTGTACCAATTAACATCGGATACAGGCAAGTGGCCGGCGCGTTTGCCAGACTGCAACTCAATTTAGAATATGTGGTGCATAATTGTACGCCAAATTTACCGAAATAAAAAGCAGTACAACACGGTCGACAGCTTGAAGGTAGCGATACTAGAAGCTCCGAACCAGATTGACAGCGCCAGTGTTCAAAGCTCGTGAGAAGTATGCCGCAAAGGACTTCTGAGATTATCCGGAACAGTAATAGGCCGACCAACTATTAGTTGTTGAGTTATAATGGTGAATTTGTCGAGCAATCGCAGGTGGATACTTGATTTTGATACAAACAAAAAACCTTCATTAACTAAAATTCTATATGAAACGGAAGAATATATTTGGAAACAGGAATATATAGAGTTAGAGCGTATCGAGAATTCTGTGCAGAGAATTTTAAAAAACCAAACCAGAATTTCGGAAGTCGGAACCAGAATTTGCCAAAAAATGTAGGATGTATATTAAATTCTTATACACACTGTAGTGAGCATCCATCTTTGCTTTTAACACCCGAGGGATTAATCCGGTTCCACGTTTCGTGCGCCCTGCGCTGGTCCCGCCGCGAAATCCTGCGCAGTCCCGCGGCCTACGAGTGAGACAGTGTTTATGAGTTTTCAGGCTGTATAATGTACATAGCAGGATTATCACCATCCGCTGGTGTGCGGCTCACATATGCCGAGTCGGGCGGTGGTGTGCGGCCCACAAATGCGTGATATTGCACGGCCCACAGATGCCCAATCGCGACGGTGCTGTGCGGTCCACAGATGCCTGATCGCGGCGGCCCTACCGCTTGGACACTACTACCCTCTTCCACTCCTTAACCCTCTCCCATTTCCTCCGAGATTTGCCAAGGGTGTGGGTGCACCGGTGATGTACAGGGTCCCATTAGTGTTGAAAACGCCAGTATATCTGTCCTCGGGTGAGAAGGAACTCCGGAAAACGGAACTCCGGAAAACGTCGAGGTACTAGATCACCAATGGAGGAGGGTTGTGCTATCTAGCAGTAGTGTGGAGAACGCCAAGGATATGGTTCCATCGAAGGAGAAAGGTGAGTCAGTGCTCAGCATTATGGGAAACCCTTAGAGAAGGAGGGTAGTCCGGAGTTCAATAGCCTAGAAACGAATAGGCCACGGATTCGTCAAAGGAGTAGGGGTGCGCTTCACCTCAACAGTGGGAAATGTCCAGATACGGGTAAAGAAATGCTGTCAAAAAGGACGGGAGGAAATAACATAAAACAAGAGAGTAAATTCACAGGACAACACGTGTGTAAGAATTTTCGGTCATGGCTGCCATCAAGAATGGGCGTTAGCTGGGCTGCCAGAACGACAAAATACGCGCATTTCATGGAGGGGATGTTGTGTTTGGGCGCAGTTAATGATTTTCGCTTGTTCTCTAATTTTCCGAGGAATTCGAAAGTGTGAATATTTTGCACGTACCTCAAGTGGCTGCCTCACCCCGCTTTCTAGCGTACCGTAAAAGGGCTAGTACAAATAAAAATCTTGTATCAGCTTGTTCTTACCTCTTTGTTTTTATTATTATTTTCAAATAATTTTCACCAATTACTCATTATTGTAATTAATACTTTTACTAATTTTATTTTCCATTTGGGTCCCCGAAACGACGGAGGCCCGAATTTTTTCCCTACGCCCCCCCCCTCCCGCCCACTTTTTGCGTCTGCCACTGCTGTTTATGCATGCATCCACTCGGGAGCCCATTGATTTTGAACCGTTTCCTTGTACGCTACAGTCGCGTCGAGGCGAAATATAAACACAGCATACCAAACTTCTCCGATACCGATTAGTTCTTCAGATGAACCAATCGAGGACTTCCATACCACCAATTTCAGTCGCCGGCTACTCTTAGGGCAAACTCTGTAGTTATCACGGCCTTTCATTTAGTATTCATAGTAAATAAATCAATCTCAATCTATAGCCTGAGAAGAAAGTTCCACGATCATTTCTCTTTTGTCTCATAATTGACGTGTTTAGATGTGGCTGTTCATTGTTCTGGTAGTCGCCACACAAACTGTGTTGTGTAACGAGATCACTGCAGACCAGAACAAGACATGCACAAGATCAGCTATATCTGTGAAGACACATGAATATGACAAAGATACTATTCTCATTGGAGATCATAAGGCAGCTATCCAAGAAATCAACAAGGCGTTTGAAGCGAAACCCCAGAAAAATCCATTTCCATCATGGGGAAAGGTGTGTGTTTTTAGAAAAATCACAATATACGTTCATATCACCTATGTTGTGGCATAATCTTGGGGCTGAAAAAGAATTGAATGTAACAATCCGCTCAGCAATAACACGTTCAGGTCGCGTCGGATTTCAAACTGAAACTGGAGACGATGGTCGTCCGAAAGGGAGACGCTGATCCAATTACAGTGAAGCGACTTACAGTAGGTAGTTATGAGTAGTAACAATAGATGGTGCTATTGTATTTCGTTCCAAAAGCGACACATAAGGATGTCGTTCAAGTAAGTTATAATCAGTTTTAGTTATTTTAGAACCAAAACGGATAATGTAAGGGAAGATACTGCCATTACATCCATGCATTCAAACCAAAACTTTGACGAATCTATCGGAAGATGGGAATCTTGCATTGTAGACTGTGCTTGACATTTGCCGAATTGAAGCCCCTTATCATTGAAGCTCCAACTGCTAGAATTGGCGGGGTTGAGGTGTCATTCGAAATGCTGTTTGGCTGCTGGTGGGCCGGTATTAGAGTGCTAGTCACTTTTCTATAGAGGCCCAATAGTTATCCAATATTTGCTGGATAGCAACCGAACAGCATTTTGAATGACACCCCAACCCCGCCCAATTTAGCAACTGGAGCCTCATTG
Organism: Ancylostoma ceylanicum; assembly: GCA_000688135.1. Classification (NCBI taxonomy): domain Eukaryota; kingdom Metazoa; phylum Nematoda; class Chromadorea; order Rhabditida; family Ancylostomatidae; genus Ancylostoma; species Ancylostoma ceylanicum. The sequence continues at coordinate 282,691 of JARK01001609.1, forward strand.
ACGAGAAACGGAATATAAAGCCCTATAAAATGATAAGCGGTAGTGGGACCATTATAGGTATGATCAATCGGTGTCGGAAAATCGACCTTCGACGAAGGCGGAGGCGGATGATGAGAACGGGGGACGACATCTGGGATACTGGCGGGATTCCAGTCAGGGAACTTGGAATACTGGCGGGGTTTACGACGATTACGGGGTTCAATACTCAAATTTAAAGGCAGCACCCATGATAATTTTCATGTCGAAGATTTTTAATGCTTTGGGGTCTGAACGATAGTCCCAGTCATTCTACGCAAGTTGCCCTCATCAGTCATCAGAAGGCATCATCATCAGAAGGCATCCGCATTCTCGAGATATAGCAAGTTAAACAACGGATTCGGGGATCCCCAGGCGAGCTGTTGCGGAGTGCGAATCAGCTGTTTTCTGCCGCAGTCAGTCAGATTCCCAAAGGTATCGTTTGTTTCTCATGCTCATTTTGAAAATTCCCCCACTGTGATAATCTGCCACCCTCTATTTGAGTCCTCTCAGTTGTTGTTCGACCATATGATCCCTTGTTTTGCTCAAAATTGTCGAATTTTCGCACATGGTACGAATTTCAGTTTTTTTTTTCGGCTCTTAACACTTAACCATGAGTTTTCTTTGTTTTCATGGGGTATGTTCCCGGAGTGGACATCCTAATTCCTTTTTGTTTGCGCTTGTTCTCCTCCAGAGAAGCTGCAAAATTAGTCAAGTTTCCAGTTGCGCCTAGGAATTCGTCGGCAACAGAGGCAGCGTTATCCGACTTTCGTGATCTACCGCATCCGCGGAACTCGGCCTCCTTGTTATAGTACGTAAACTGGTAGCATCCAAGAACCATTTTATCATGAGTTTCGATACAATTGATTACTTCGGCTGTGCTCCTCATAGTCAAAAACACAAGATAATGCTAAAATCTGAGTGACAAATTTTTTCGTGGGTGCTACCTTTAAGAAGGCCTAAGAATGGGAGAGGTGGTGAGAAAGGGAGCAATTCGTAAGCAGTTATAACGATGGAGCATGATCCGCATTCTATTATATGTATGTATATCGAAATAGAACCAAGAAGTCATGGCGTGAAGTCGGTAAGCGTTGTGACCACGGTGCGGCTTCTTCTAAGAGATCATCTGCTCAGTTGACCTCGGATCATGTAGAAGACCGGAATGTCGAATTTCGCGTGGTAATCTAGTCGCACTTGGATGCGCGTAGATACATGGCTCACTACTCCGATGAATGTGGATCAGCCCAAACAGCGTAATACGTTGAATACAAAGCCCATGGGCATCTCCTTGCAGCTGCTGCCGCGATTTTGTCAACTGTGTCACCAGAATAGAATTCCGCCCCTTGACTTTGCACTACTTCGCGGAGAAGGAAATGTGTAGTTTTTTGAAGCCAGCACCCACGGAAAATTTCACCCGCGAGATTTTGACATTTTTCAGGCGGGTCGGGTACCCTGAATCCCCAATCTTACGTCGAAACTCGCCAAAAGTAAAGAAATTGAATAAAGTGAAGATCCCCAACTTTCGGCAGCCGAGAGATATCGAACGAGTGATCCGCTTTGTGCAGTGTCGACATGATCGATCCCGCCACATAATATCAGCTGATTAGGGAATGCCGCAAGGTGTCTGCTTTGTTTTGCTTTTTTCAGGATCCTCCACTTATTCTAAGACAGCAATTCGATTGATTTTGAGAAAATGTAGTAGGTGGATAGAATGTAACCCACATTTGTAGGGGTACGGTAGAACTACGGTTGAAAATTCGCGCAACGTGGAATCCGTGCAACCTGAATCTGAACTTCCACTTGTAATATATCAGCGAAGGTGGCGTCTCCGACTGCACTTGTACTGCAGAATTAACGGTAGTATGGTTGAGGGTCGAAAACACTCAAGAGTTCAGAGATAAAGATCATCGTGGATGTTGCCTTCAACCGGCGTAGTTACGAGAATATGATATGAGAGCAAGCTTTGTCCCTCATTGGTTAATGTGGTGGTGTCATGCACGTGGCAAATATATTGCCTTATTTTAGGGAATCAATGAGGACGGCGCAGTCAGAGCTACGGCGGAATATTCCACATCTGACGGAGCTCGGAACAGGTACACAGTTCTGGAACCAGGGCGTTTCGACGACATGGTGAACTCTTGCAAAGAAGCGCGAATGCACAAAATGTTTGGCTCTTATGGACGGAACGTTAACACGCGCAATGGACCTTCCGTTGGATTCACCAATATGAATCAAAATAAGATGCAAGGGAGCCAATGGAAACAGTACCCGAAGTATTCTCCTCAGTCATACGGTATGCCAAATGCGTATTACCAGCAATATAAGGCTGCTGGGAGCAACTACGGAAATCCCTATCCGAATACGATGAAACAGCCGAATAATAACCACGCCCAAATGGGATTACAAGGCCAACCAAATAATAATCCTCCGAGAAATGCAGGATACGGCAATCCAGGGTATAGGTATCCGAATCCACCAAACTACGGAAATTACAACCCGTACCCTCCAAGGCAAGGTAGCCCAAACTACAGCGGAAACCAGTACTATGGACAGAACCCCTATCCAAACAACAACTATAACCACAATAATTACAATCAAGTGAATTCGAATGGATACAATCCAAGATATCAATTCAACAGGAATCCAAATGTGCAAAACCCATCGCAACTAAATACGAACGCTCGCATCACCGTCAAAAACACCGGGAATCAACAAAGTTTCAAACCCAACCAGTTCAGTTCGTATTCCAATGTGCGAAACCCACCTGTTCCAAATAATCCCAGCAGGAATGCCAACCAGTTCAATTCAAAACCGAATGCTCAGGGCCAAATGCTTCCAAATAATCCAAGTCACGTCGGCAAACAAATGAGATCAAGTCCAGTTTCTGGAATTTCTGAAGCTAATCGTCAACCGAGTGCGAAGTCAGGCAGCCAACTCCCAAATGCTGAAGCTGGCAAGAGCAGTGTCCCGCAGTCCTCCAAGATGAAGACCAGAGACTTTCCAATATATGGCGGAAATCCACAATGGGCGTCCTACTTGAACAGAAATGCAGTGCACAGACGTTGACACTTGCTATCAATCTTCTTTCTTGCAACAATGAAACACTTCGTTTGTAATTTGAACACATTGAGAACATATAACGAGGCCTGACTAGCGAACAAAAAAATTTTCAGGAAGCATTCCACACTAAAGACTGCGAGAAAGATACGTACGTGCGAAATTTTCTACACATACAGTAAACTCCAAACGGCCGTAGGTAAGGGGCGGGACCGTGGCGCGGCCTTTTGGGCAGAAGTACAAGGACTCTGTATGCTGGCTCTGCTTGTCTGTTTTTGCCAGCGGCAGAGAGCACGAGGGTCATGCCGCAGCAGGCAAGCAGAGCCAGCATGCAGAGCCCTGTGTTCCTGACCAAGGACGCTGCGCCGCGTTCCCTATTTGTATGCGTTCGCGTTTTCTCGGAAGGGACCAAAGGAAGTAATCATTAGCGGAAGTGCAAACTACAAACTACAAGAAATTGGCAAGTCACTGAGGAAGGAAGAAATGTCAAAACGACCCTAAAATAGCCAACGACGTCTGCAAAATTGGTGTTCTGCAGAAAAAAACAACCCAGCAAATCGAAAAAAGTGAGGTTCGCAAACACTAGGAAGAAAATGGGATTTAAACTAACAAAAGCAAAAAAAGAGAAAAAATGTGTTAGATGTTCGAGAAAGTCAGAAGAAACGAGACTGGACGATCAAACAGCTGATATCTGACATTGACTCTAAGAGTGTATTTCAGCTCTAGATCACGCGCGACAACTCGTATCAAAAATTGAAAATTAAAATCCTGAGCTGGAGTTGTACCTGTAATATTTCATGTAAGGCTCAGCCTCGGGCAGCACTTCCAGCGCAGAATTGTTGGTGTTATTCTTGACGATCGAGAATACACGAAAGCTAAGGGACGTTGGTTATCGCCTTCAAAATATCGTCATGCCAATGTAGTCTTCAAACCTCACAAACTCACAATCATTTTCCGCTCAAAAATTGTGCAAAATATCACGGGGAGACTCAGGACTCGTGTCTTGGGGTTTCGTACGTGATGGAATCCCTTGCAGCCGTGCTGGAAATCTGAAACTTGCCTACGCTCCCCCCCCCCCCCCCCCCCCCCCC
>JARK01001610.1:5245-20914 GCA_000688135.1 Ancylostoma ceylanicum
TGTGTGTGTGTGTGTGTGTGTGTGTGTGTGTGTGTGTGTGTGTGTGTGTGTGTGTGTGTGTGAGTCGGCCTGTTTGCAGTCATAGAATGGGTGCTTCGACGACGAGAAATGGAAGATACGAAAGGCTTGAGTACTGATAGGATGAGCAGTGGTTGATTCGATGTGGGAAATGTTCCACACTGAAACAATGCGACCGAAGCGAGCACCAAAAGAAGTCTGGGAGTCCTGCTTCAGCCGGAGGATCAGACTCATAACTTACAATAAAGCGATTACTCTGAGCGTAAGTGTGTGTGAAACGAAATTCCTTGATTGGTCAGTGATGGTGATCGTGGGATCATATACAATGTGTATCCTAAATATACGGGCACCCCAAAAATAGCGATATCTGCTTTCCCTCACATTCCTGACGAAACCCACTGCGACCAATGAATTCGGCGTGCCCGAAAACCCTATATTACCGCCATTCAGCTTCAAAAATGGAAAAATTAAGTGTAGCCCGTATCCGACCCCATATTGCAGTGTATCATAATTATACGGGCACCCTCAGTAAAAAAAATAGATAAAATCATCCACTCATCCCGAATCTCCTGTCTCAAATTCGCAATAAGTGATGATAAGCACTCCTCAGTTAGGCCTCCAGTAAGGCAAGGATCGGAGCCTTCTGAGGCGGAACAGATCCAGATATGAGCTCGTCACTTTCCAAACTTCAGCAACCGCAGGATCGCCACGCATATTGACCAGAATTCGAGTGCAGTCGACGCCTTGGTGAAAATCCATGACTCCTACGGTCTGTATGAGAGATCTGCACGGTCAGGGAAACTGTCATCATAAGAGGAGCGTGGAGTAGGACTGATGGTTTTGAACACCATGGTGCACAGCATCGAGGCTCAAGCCAATTATCGACTCCTGCCTCTAGCACGAAGGTATAGAGAGGGATAAGGTAAAACGGCAAGACTGTCCGCTTTCTCCTTCGACATGATCATAGGCTCACGAGGTCCCATAAGGTTGCACGGCTGTGGTTTTCCCGGAAGAACATGGTGACAGACTGGTGACAGGTACGCATAGTTTTTCTGAGACTCACGAAGACTGGAATTCGTGTCCAAGTGATGTTCTTTGACTTAAATAAGTTCAACTTGAATGGTTTGATGGAAATTGGAGGGATCTCCGCAACGAGCCGCAGTTCTTCAGCAGGCGGTATTTTAGAGGTGACACAGTCATGGTGTGAAGCCGCTATTGTCCTCACGGTGGACTCGACATCGCCATTATTTTAACTCGAATAAACTGATCCGACCACAATGAAGTGTTTCGTGTCCAGCTCTTGTTCTTCCAGAACCAGCACAATGGAATTCTGTTCGTTTTCCAGCAGAACAACGCAGCCATCTACGACGGTCGTTCGAAGACGGCATGGTTTGTGGGCAACAATGTAACTGTTATGGCGTTCCTACCTGCCAGAGCTCCTATTTCGACCGTGGGCATTTAAATCTTTCATGAGGGCGACGATGGTACTTGAATTCCGACCAATACGATTGGTTATCCTGCGGGTGCTGAAGGTTGCAACGTGACGAGCCCATATCTGCGCCTGTTCTGTCTCAGAAGGCTCCAATCCTTGCCACAATTGAGGCCTAACTGAGGAGTGCTTGTCATCACTCATTGCGAATTTGAGACAGGAGATTCCGGATGAGTGGATGATTTTATGTATTTTTTACTGAGAGTGCCCGTATAATTATGATACACTGCAATATGGGGTCGAATACGGGCTACACTTAATTCTTCCATTTTTGAAACTGAATGGCGGTGATATAGGGTTTTCGGGCACGCCGAATTCACCGGTTGCAGTGGCTTTTGCCAGGAATATGAGTGAACGCAGATATCGCCATTTTTGGGGTGCCCGTATATTTATGATACACACTGTATAAAAGGGAAGATACGGGTATGGTGAGGTTCAGAGAATGAAAAGAACCTCTGCTGGATAAGAAAGGTTGCGCAGGTGTGGGACGAGTCCAGCATTGTGAGAAGGGCGCACCGGGGCCCGAAAGTGGGGGAAAGCCTAGAGACGGGTTCAGCGGTGTGATAAAGGTGCGCCGGCGTCGAAAAGCGGGGAAACGCGACTCAAAAGTTCAGAGTCATTCGGAAGGATTCAAGCGTTGATTCCTCTTGATTCTGTTCCTCTTGAGGGCTGAGGCATACTCGACAGCGACACTGTCGCTGTGAAGAAAATGAATGAAAATGATGATAACAAAGTGTTACACGTTCTCGTGTCTTATCACACTACTTGCATTAGATAGCATGTTGGTGTAGGATCAGTCGCACGGGAAGTTTTGGTGGTGAGCGGTCGCAGCGACAGCGTCGCTGTGAAGCATGCCATGTCCCTAAAGTCGCATTCTACTATGCCTGAAGTTGTAGTTCAAAAATACTTACAATTTTCTATGATAAGCGTAGCTGAAAAAAGTAAACCGATCACCAGTAGCTGCATACGTGCCACACAAATGAGAAGCCTTGGGAGTCTCACCTGTTTACTCCCAGAACGCATATCTTAGGCCTATGGCATACTTCATGGCGATGCTGTCGCTGCGGTTGTTCATCTCCAACTGTTCGTATAAGGGCAATTCATACCATATGCGTGCGACTGACTCGCATGCGACTATATGATGGAGAGTAGGGTCAGTCGCATCACAGTCGCATCGCAATCGCTTATGTTTGCGGTGTCGCAGGTCATTCGCGGCGGTCTTGCGGCATCTTCGTTTGAGCTTCGCACAAGCAAGGCAATACACGAGAGACTAATCCACCGATTTTATTACTTCTGTGTGAGGTGTTCCTGGAGAAAAAAATCTATTGCGACGTTATCCTATGAATCCGGGAGTTTTTTAGACCAATACCGCTCACTACGTAAAGAACACAGAAGCTTGAGCTATGCAACAAATCGTCTATGTATCATTAGCCCTTAGGTATGATGCTTTTACTGCAATCACAGCCGGCCACGGGAACTCGTCCAAAAGCCTTCCTCATAGCACTTTCATTCCATGCTTCAATCGTGCGACTGACGCAAACACGAATCCAGTATAAACCAGCTTGATCGTCCGGCTAACGCCGGACTCTCAGGCTTCTTTAATGCTCGCTTCGCTCGCTCCGCATGCACGTATGCGTACATTCTCCCCTACTGAGCGTCGACGCAGCACTCACGCAGTCGTGGACCCGTCCAGCGGCGTTCCCCTACTACTGAACGCCAGCGCATCGCTTCCATAACAGTCACCCGTCTCCTATCATTTTCCCAGCGCCCGTGCCGGCGTAACCCTCATCATTACCATTCTTCGTCCGCCAGGCTCATCCTCTTTCTTGTAAAGGGATCGTGCCCTCCTCTTCCCTTTTATACGATCTAGTAATCATAGGCCAGTATCACTCATTCGAACTGGGATGTAAACAAATTTCGGTTAAGAAAAGGACATAACATGTCTTAACATGACAAAAGTGGCCCGAAACACCTGTAAATCAAGGTAAAAATAAAAATTTGCAACCTTTTCGTACATAACTCGACGCGCTGAACACGATGGTGTTGGTATTTTCGGTTTGTTGGCTGGTTCTCGTGTACAAACCCACACACATGAGTTGCCAATTAGTAAAGAGTAGATTGCCCTATAGTCGCTGATATTGCATGATTGCGTGAATCGCCTCACAAAAAAAAGACTGAAGATCATATTCCACAGTAGGTTTACTTACAAGTGCACAATACAGGTACGATAAGTTCACATTAATCTTCGAGAATATTAAACACTGCATATTTTTCTCCGCCTGCTCAAAAGCTTCTCATGAGATGTATGGCACACCAATTTTTTGGTGTACGAAATGAAAATGAAATGAAAAAAATGAGTGTAAAGGATGCAAAAGTGTTCTTTTCCCTCTGGAAATGTCCTCTCTTTGCCAGGCCCGTGCTAGCTACATATTACGAAAAGTTGTCCGGTGATTCATCGAGTTCATTTGCTCAGCAATCACTCTTGTTAGTGTGTGAATTGCATTTCTTCGTGCAAGGGGGGAATTATTGGAGGTTCCGTCGCCATATTTCTTCATCAGTTATCCAAGTAAAAGAAATAATCAAGTCCAATCCATCAAGAGATTCAAGAAGTTATCTAAGAGCAGCATATAGACTCATGAAAGTTTTAATTTTGAAGCATACTATTCACTTTTTATGGAACAGGTTGTCAAGAACACTATGTAGTTTGCAAGTCCACATGATAATGTATGTAGAATACTCGAATCTTCAACTGTGTTACGTTCTTGTTAGCTGGGATTACTGGCATCTGGTCCCGGCGCGCGTTTGTCACACGGTAGCGGTTAGAACGGCTGAGTACGAGCAACACCCGCTTCTGGTCTGGCAACGGCATTCTCTTGTCTAGTCTCGGAACAAAATAATGTAAACAAAGTCAGATGTATGTGTATGTATGTACAACATTATGAAGAAGAAAGTTACTGCTTTTAAGATGATACTTTGGTAGACACTTCGCATTTATTCGAACTATCGAATACGTCGTTTCAAGCGTTTCTATGCAGAACACACTCTACAAAATGTGAATCTACACAATTGGTCGGGAAGGAACTGGAAATCTACCATCGATGTGTTCTTGTTAGATTTGCATGACATCTGGAAATTCTGTATATTGTGCACATTTACATTATTTAGATTGTGCGCGGGAAACTCACAATGTGAAAGTAGTACAACGGTAGTTGTATACGTCCACAGAACGTCTGACGCCTTTACCGCTTTTGCCTCTGTAAAGCAACAAAATGAATTAAATATTGAGATGCTGCCCAGAAGAGAAGGGACTGCCATGGACAAATACTGCAAAGTCATGCAAAACGTTTCTGGACATCGTGGACTCTGGAAATTCGCAACTGGGGGTTACTTGGCGTGCTGAATATTTAACCATCGAAGATGTTCAGAAACGCCTTACACTAATTTGCAATGCAGGTCTTTCTCAGCACAGCCACACTTTTTTAGGCTGTGTGACAGGTTGGCAGCAGCGAGCTTCTACCTAAGGCAGCCCGCAGAGTTCCAGACGCGCGGGCGGCGCGGGCGGGTGGGAGGTTTATTTTCCTTTTTTTTTTCGCTTCAAGTAGCGGCTCTCAGCAGCCTAGGCGGCTGATCAAAGGAAAATGAACCTCCCACCCGCCCGCGCCGCCCGCGCGTCTGGAACTCTGCTGGCTACCTAACGACGGTTTGCCAATGTCAGTAGGAAGTATACGTACAGTCCATTTAAGTGGTAGTGAATGTTAGTGGAGGGATCATGGACTGAAATGCTGTCGTTTTCGATCAATATCAATATCATGCTTGATAGTACACAACCGCACCGCTTGCCTTCATTCGATGAATGCACCAACTTTCACTCCTTTCTGGGTGGGCTATACTTGATCAGTGTGGCGATTCTCAGCTGTTGTGTTTCGCCTAATGAAGCTTTTGGCACTGATCCCGAATCTTTTCCTTTGATTTTAACAAACCTCTCTCTGTGATGAGCTATGCACAAATGCCAAATGAAGGATGAAGAATATCTAGTTGCTATCGCTATGTTCGCGGTAAAAAAAACCAACTCAGTGGGGGATGAAACTCAACAGTAGCTACGAGGGCTGACGCAGAGGAGGAGTGCCCTCCCGAGAATGGGTCGAATTTTTGAGACTTCTTTAAAAATATATGGAAATCTTGTTCCGAGTCATTTTAGCTGTTCATCTTTAGTGTTATTTTCTGAATAATTATTGTTGAGTATTTGATATGCAAACTAACTTTTGGTTAGTTTTGTTGACCGCATGGGTCCCCAAAACGGCGGAAATCCCACACGTTCCCCTCCCCCCCCTGCCTACTTTACAACGGCCACTAATCGCCACATATCCTCAAGCGCTCAGTTGCACAAAAGTGATGTCGACTCGGATCCCACCACGAATTAGGTAACTTGCACCCCGCCACAAAAGTGAATGTGTGTCAACCATTGTCCCTGTGCTCACACAGGAGGGAATACCTCCGCCAATTCGTTAGTGGAGATGAGAGCTGGGTGGCTGTACGTTAACCATACAGGACAGAAAAGTTGTTTCCCGCGTGGAGAACAACCTCCGGAAGAGCCTAAAGAGGAACTGTACGAAAACATGACTTTGCTGTTGTTGGTAGGATATTTGTGGGAATGTCGTACGGGTCTTCGGAAATCTCCTATCCGCTTATACCTGCTCTGTAACTTCACCAGTTGCACCAGGAAAAGTGCTACTTCTCCATGGTGCTGACAGCGGTATTTTCCTATAAGCCTGCTAAAGATGGGAAGAGATCCCAGCAATCGAGGGTCTAGTGCACCGTATCCTGAACTCACCGATTTTTTTCTTTCTGCTCAAAGAACAGCTGTAATCGGCGGAGACGAACCGACGCGATGTCGAACTTCATTACAAAGACGGATTAAAGCAGATACCTTCGTTTGAGGTTATGGTAATATGTATTAGGGTGACGGAATGTGGCTATTCAAACATGAGGTTGGAATGAAATTACACACTATGTGATTTAACAGGCGTTCTGGCTGCATTTTTTAATAATTCGAGGGCAGTTTGTGCTTTGAAAACAAGTTTCAGCTCTCGATGCAATATTTGAGGACGTATAGAGGATGCAGTGAAGAAAAGCAGATTAGTTGAACATGGCCTGAGATGTTGAAATTAGCGGAACCTTGTTGAAAAGTACCCTGCTGGAAAGTAATATGGAGGACACGCCTGTCAGCAACAATACTCAGAGGTGGGGGTTTTCGTTGCGCCACTGGTACATGTGGGAGTGGATCGAGTATCCAACACAGGGATTCCAGAAGGATTCCATAAAGACTAAATAGGAACCTAACAAACGAACGATAATCAAATAGCGCTCCACCCCTCTTGTTTTCGAAATTCGAGCGAAAATGACAAGAGGTTCTAATTGCTGAAACTAAGTACAGTCCTTCTCAAAAAGATGGACGGATTGCGCGTGCGGTTTCTTAGTGTTGCGGCTGCACCATCGCGGTGGGACCGACTCGACCCTCTCACTTGAAACATGCTTTCTCCGCATCTCTCGCTGAGGTCCCGCAGCGATGGTGCAGTCGCGCAATCAGTCTATCTTTTTGAGAACGGCTGTACGTAAGTACTCGTCATTGTGTGCGTACTCCTCAATGACACGTAAAAATCAAGGAAAATGAAAATCTAGTGAACAAAAATCCTCCCGAGAATTACAACCTGGTCTGACGAGCGCACACATCAATTATAACCTAGCCTCTTCCCTACCTTTGCACCTAACCCCATATATTCCGTCGTGCCCCTCTCTTCTCCATTTCACGATGCTATACACATGCCAGCTGACTAGTCTTTTGTTAAAAAACTTTAGTGTCATAATGTGGATGATAAAGAAAACGTACGGGCTGCTTGACGTGCTTGAGACTGCTCGATGTTTGATGGAAATTGCTTGAAATTCGAGCGTTGTAATAATGACTGGTTTCCTAGAACGCATTTGCTTGGTGGTGAAGATGTTGTTTTGATTAGTGTCAGAATTCAAAGCTATAAACGATAAATATTTCTAGTTTATTAGTCGCAACATCTGAGTGCCTTGCTATTGAGTTTGACAGGTAGAAATGTACATAGCTATAAAATTTACATAAAAACGGACTGCACCAAATTGCTTCACTTGTTGTGCACCTACATACAGTGCGTTTCATAATTATAGGACACCCCCGAATTTCCCACTCCCAGCTTTTCCTGTAACCATGGAATTTTCCCTCTAGTACCGTTGGGATCAGCACCTAAAATAACCTCGGTACCCAATTTTTGAGCTCATGGCAGCAACTCTGGTTTTTTAAAACTTTATTTTTCTCTTTTCGCACACCTCGCGGTCATGACACCCCTTCAGATTCTAACAAGTTTATTTGCCGCACAATCGAATTCACGGAGTTTCGATAATTTATGGAGCATTTATGGACCTCACTGATTTTATACAGCCTGCTACTCCTGCTCCTTATATGGAATCTGAGGACATGTGCGTCGATAGACATCGCACATGCAATACTGCCTATCTCAACTTCTCAGCCACTCATTGTTGATGGTGGTGCACTCAAAATTGGGTGACAAGAACCCACTCTGGTCCTACTTCAAAAATACGGTTAGCACTAGTCACAGGCTGCTCTGTTGGCTTTGCTAGGTGGCGATCCAACTAGGCAACACTCGTCCGACATCGAGGTTTTTCATATTTCTTCACTAAAACCTATGGAAGGGTGGTTCAAAGTAGCGGATATTACCCACAGGAATTTTTCGAGGTCCGACGCTGCCAGAACAGACACCGTCCTCTGCTTGCTCAAGTGTTTGCTCTGCGCGAAGTAGACAGTAACTGATGACATCTAGGGAACAAAATGTCACAGTTGATAACTTGATCAAATCCTGTTCCAAATACTGTGATTGGCTATGAATGAGGTGGATATATACTAGATTTCGCAATTATGGTAAATTGGAGAGTCGCTGACGTGATAGCGGAGGACAGTCAAGACCTCCAGGAAAAGGAATTTTTTAGAGGTTGCTGTCGCGTATTTGGGTTCACTTCCTGGCAAAAGCAGACCTGGACAGTAAGAGAATGGAACGTGGTCTGACAGCGCCAGACATCAGAAAATGTAAGCGAGCAATTTCCGCCATTTTGAGCCACCGATTTATGGGTTTTAGTGAAGAAATATGGGGAAAAACTCGATGTCGGGCAAGTGTTGCCTACTTGGACCGCCACCTAGCAAAGCCAACGGAGCAGCCTGTGAATAGTGTTAACCGTATTTTTAAAGTAGGACCACAGTGGTTCCTTGTCACCCAATTTTGAGTGCACCACCATCAGCAATAAGCGGCTGAGAAGTTGAGATAGGCAGTCTTGCGTGTTCGATGTCAATCGACGCAGATGTGCTCAGATTCCCTCTAAGGAGCAGGAGTAGCAGCCTGTATGAAATCAGTGTGGTCCATAGATGCTCCATAAAATATCGAAATTCCGTGAATTCGATTGTGCGGCAAATAAACTTGTTAAAATCTAAAGGTGTGTCAGGACCACGAGGTGTGCGAAAAGAGAAAAATAAAGTTTTAAAAAACCAGAGTTGCTGCCATGAGCCCAAAAATTGGGTACCAAGGTTATTTTAGGTGCTGATCACAGCGGTACTAGAGGGAAAATTCCATGGTTAGAGGAAAAGCCGGGAGTGGGGAATTCGGGGGGTGTCCTATAATTATGAAACGCACTGTATTTCATATGAACTTCCCTTATGGCTTCATCATGGGTGGTCTCGTTCGTCATCATATCATCATAAGCTCCTACACAGCCCTCAGATAGATGGTCCCCTAAAGGGTAAGTACGGATAGCTCCAGCACAAAACAGGGTATTTCTTGCTCTAGTAGAGTTCCTTCTCAGGACGAGCCAATCGTGGCGTTTGTTCCGCGATGTCCCGCACGTGGAGGGTCTGCAGCGTTATACATACTTGGAAAAGGCGGTGCGCTCCGCGAATGGGCGGTTGCATGAGTTTCCGTGCAGCCTCCTCCAGGTATAACGCCCCACACCCTCACCTTAAGGTTGGCCGCGTACACTCGCAGAGGCGGCTCGAGATCCTTCACGAGAACCTGGGTGAGACAGGTGGATAACTGGACTTACAGCTTAACCGTCAGTGGAACATAATTGTAGCGTCCGTCTCCTTCACAACTCTTCCCTTCCTAACACGTGAATGGATATGTTGCTTCGCGTTCAAGGCGGTATATGTTCAGAAGTGTGCGTGCATCGCGCACGTGTCCATGATGAATGATGATAACATGAGATACGCTATTAAAGGGTGTTGATACTTCGTCGAGACGCTACCATCGCGCCCAAGCAATCTATTTGAAAGTGATGGGTCCCGAGTTCCATTCCGACGCGACGTCGCATCCTGTTCATGCTTTTTCCCTCAAAAAACGACGCGATGAGTCGCGTTTCTTGCTGCTTTGGCCCTGAAGTTACGGGACTAGATGACTTATCATGAAAACGAAAATCGTTGATTCTTATGCCAGAATTTTGGCATGGTGCAAACGCGCGACGCGACAGCTTCGCTATCCGTCGCGTCGCGCATGTTGTAGTTGTCGCCGCGACGTAATCACTTCGCGAAAAAGTATAAGCACTCCTACAGGTGCGATGCGTTGGACACAAGCAACATGGTCCTAGACAAAGAAGGATAAGGCAGAGAACGGGAGAAGTCACTGTGGCGAGGACACTGGCACTTGCTTGTGAGCGCCTCTCGTGTAGTTACTCATGATAGGCGCAGGTGATTCCCAGCCAGAATTCAGACGCAAGCCAGCCACAGGTGTAATACATGCTTGTGGCAGACGTAACAACGTGGTAGTATGGGATTCTCATTCACAGCTCACATGCAGCGCTGACTAGTATTTACGGAAATTCGTGAGAAATTCTCTGCTAATTACTTGCTTACGATCCATGGAAGCTCACCCCAGATACAAGGTAAACTTTCCTCAAGATTTTTTGACTCCGGTTTAACCCTCACATATAATCATGCCCGTTTCCTGCCTTTTATACCCGCTATCAGTGACCTTTAGAATAAGTTGGAGTAGCACAGGGTTCTCACACGTACATGAACTTTGGACTAAGCAAAATGTGACAAGCCATGATACTATGAGTGATGAAGAAAACATACGCCCTGGAGTATCGTGAAACGCTGCTTGCTTGAAATTTGAACGTCTCAATGATGGATGGCTTCCTAAAATTCGTGAAATTTATTGTGAAACTGTTTTTATGAACAATATCAATGCACAATGGTTCTAAACATGAACAGATATATCCTCGTGGTCGCCGCAATCCAAACACCTGCAGTCGGACAAGTCGCCACGCAGCCACAACGCGACCCAGTCGTAAGTTGCTGCGTGACGGCCACGCCGGCGCCACGCAGCGGCTTTGCGACTTGGTTGCGTGGCGGCTGCGTGGCGATTACAGAAGTTTGGGTAGTAGTGACCACGAGAATACGTAACGTGAAGAATAAGCTACTCTGCAATTACTCGTGATGTTCCCCTCCTTCGAAGTCATAATTACATGCGAAAGAAAATTCCACAGCAAGTCATTTCTACTACCTTCATGGACTCGCTTTTATGGCCTTTCACCGGAGACCTCTGGTGTTTGTATCGAATTTACTCTGAGAACTTTAACACAGGATTCACAAAGAGAGTAAATTCGAGTAAATTGCTCTCAAGGTGGACGAAACACTTGCTAATGCCTAATTTTGAGCGTCAACTACTCTAGAAACTCGACGTACCACATTCCCTGACATGGGCAGCGTATTTCTTCACAAAACTCTTTTGCATATTTTCTGGTTCAATGCAAAGCTTGGGATTGTTACGGATAACCACATTCATGCGACCACGGCCAAGCACAATGTTTTCAATATTTGCAAGCTCTGCGATGCTCTTCAAATTAGGATTATTTTCTATAGTAATTGCAGGAAGTTTTTTGTTATCCATCCATTCAATCTTCTTCAGTTTTGGCATATGTGGAAGTTTCTCTAAGTTAGATCCTGACAGAATCACACGACCATAGACTTCTTCGAGTTTTGGCAGATTCAGATTTCTGGGATCTTCAAGAACAAGAATTCCTTCAATAATACGGCAATGTTCGGATTTTCTGCGTCTGTCACCGCAAGCTGAAATGAATTCTCAATGAGGTGTGTCAGCTGCTACCATCATAGCTGAATTATGGAAGCATTAGTCGCCGAAAATAAGTCGCCGTTTTTTTTCAAATAAAAACCATGATTTATTGAAAAAGAAACTTTGCATTGAGTCATCATAATTCTTCACCTTTGCTGGTATTTTTGAACATTTGATTTATTGTTCAGTATCAAATTCATACTTTAACTATCCTTGTGGTTCTTGCTAGCCGTGGCCTCAAAGTGGCGCAGACTAGAGGACAGCCCCCGCGGAAATTATCGAGTCCGAGTTACGAGTGTTCAATCTTCAATGGTCCCAATAATTCTGGGAAAGTTGCAACGTCGAGTGCGCTAGTATTCTCAGTATATAGAAAACAGGATGACATATCCAGCCTTGCCTGAGAGTTATTTTTCCCACGGCTTTTAACACTGATGCGATATGTTAGCGATACTAATGCATTCATTCGAAGTCAGACATTTGGGTGATTATTACAAAGCTCTCTCTTGAATGAGCTGAGCAGCTTTCTTTTTGATCGGCACTAAAGCAAAAAAACCCGATGAAGCCAAAACATCGATGATTTCGTGCAAAATCATTGTCACAGTCACGTTCTGAAGATTCTAGAACCCCAGAAGACATGCTCCTGCCTGTTCCCGGGTGGAAACAAAAAATATGTAAGATCTACAAAGCAATAAATCGATACCATTGCCTAAAATGACTGTCATATTTGTGTTCAGCCCATTCGAGAACCCTGATAAGGATGGATCGTTGTAGGATTGAAGTGGGTTTTCTTCCACTGTGACTGGAAACTTCAGTCGTGTGCGGACACAATGGTAGAATTTCATAGCATGTTCTAAGCGTTCACAACATTTTGCCACTATGCAAATGGCGCCTTGATTTTGATTGGGCTCTTTGCAAAAGCGAAGAGGTCACTGAGGAATTTTCAGCATTATGTAGCACAAATCTTACTCTAACCGAGCACATGTTGCCAATTACCAGGAATGTCTACAGTGCGAGAACGGGTTTGCTAAATTCAGTTATCTCCATCACTACACAACCCCTTCTCTGCCTCGTAGTTTACCGAATTCTGAAGCAGCGGAGTCGAACTCCTGCTGCAGAAACGGCAGTCCATTGCGGTGAACATTTCGACTTATTCCTGTCGTTATTTGCCTTTTTTTGACAACTTTAAAACAGCCAAAACTTATGCGAACATCTAATAGAAATTATGGGGCATCTTCAAACCCCATTGAGACCTCGATATATGCAGCCTTTTGCTTGACCGAGGAAAGAATCGAAATCTGTTTCCCATGGTGTGCACCGTTAGTCACTCCTACTAGCTGGGATTTTTGGAATGTTTAAGAGAGCAGTGAATTGCATGATAACAGAACACTCATAGCTGAATGTATAGGCACGTCAGCATCAGCGTTGCCTCCTGGGCCGGTAGTAAAGTCCTAAAAGTTGGCATCCACCTGCTGCCGCCGTGACGGGAGGTCACTGCCGGTGTATTGTGAGACTGATGTCGGGAACTTTGTATTCTTAACCATGTGCCCTCACGTCGGACGCCAGTTCGTTGGCAGCAATGACCTCACGGCTGTCGGTATCTCGATTGCTCCCAACACGACCTGAGCTCATAGCGAGAAGTCAGAAAATGATGAGAGAGCATGCTATGGCGAGAGGGTGCCGACGCAGAAGTTCGGTCATGGTCGGGAGAACGACTGACGTCGGCATCTCTCCTAAGCTTTCTTTTGGACAGAATTGCTGTGTCCACTGGGATTGGACTCTTTTCTGTATTGGAAAGAATTGGATTCCTTTCTGTTCATATCCGCCGCAAGAAAGGTATTACGAGGGTTTGATTAGTTACTTCAAGGACAGAGAATGACGTAAGTGACATTTGCGATTCTGTATTAAAATCTGACATCTACGCACCATGTAGATAGCTCATTCTTGGCCGTTTTCACACTATTTACAATACCTACACCACCTAGCACTTGTAGCAGGGATCAGCACCTCACCTATTACATGTTAATCAGGACATTACTACGTATAAGTGCTATTTTAATTCCTTTTCTAAGACTGCTTTTGACATACTGAATTTTTCCATGCGGGCGAGAGAGGACCCAGTCGCGCACATGATCATGGATCCAGTACAATCATCATCTTCATGCGTTGCCTCACCTAATCCTTGAACCGCTTCGAATGCACGGTGGAATGAAAATTTAGACAAAACAGAAAATACGAAGGTATTCACATGTTAAGCCAATGGAAGTGAAAACGACCTAACATTGTTGCTTTGGTTCGCATCATTTTTACCTTAATGGCCAAGATTTGATAACGTCAAGAGCAGTGGAGCAGCAACCTGCCCTGAAGCCTATGGATGTGGAATGAATCCTACCAATATCTGAGGACCGCTTCATAGGAATGAATTAGATGCCGCCGTAAATGCCGACATGTTGGGAGCAGAGATGCCGTCATGCCGGCAGCACTTGGCGACGTGACGTCTCGACGTCACGTCATAGGGTACTTTACTACCGGCCCTGAAGGAGGTTGTAAGGCAGAAATAGGTTGATCTGCTGCGAAAAATTTAATTTGTGTTTAGATTATAACGAAAAACTTCATTTTGCGAAAAATTGTGGATGCCACATAACCGCAGATTTCCACCTCTGTAAACAAAATTCTTTCCTTGAGAAAAACCGATGATTGATGAAAGTCGATAAGGTGGAGGGTTTTCCTACAAATTTCTGCTTCACTTGAGCATCCACAACTCCCATAAAAATTTGAGCTTATAAGCTCTACTTTGGAAGAGGTTATGAACGGGAAAATAAACAGCTGCAATCTTTCTGCTCGTTACTATCATGCGTGGTGATATGGTGATATGGCCGCAGAAAAACAACATTAAATCAGAATGAGCACGACTATTGTCACTGTTGAGTTGTAGGAAACTGAAAGTGGAGAAAATAGCTAATAACTCACCGAAAGGCCGTTGTACTCGTGCACCTTTGACTTTCTTCGCTTTGATTGCTTTGAGAAGTTCGGTGGTGTCCAGATTGTGATTTTCAGCTACTGTGAAGAGAACCTTATCACCGGCTTTCCAATCAAACTTTGGGATCTTTCTTAGATCCTT
The DNA here is from genome assembly GCA_000688135.1 of Ancylostoma ceylanicum. Taxonomy (NCBI): domain Eukaryota; kingdom Metazoa; phylum Nematoda; class Chromadorea; order Rhabditida; family Ancylostomatidae; genus Ancylostoma; species Ancylostoma ceylanicum. The sequence goes on from JARK01001610.1 coordinate 20,028, forward strand.
GTTTTCAGTAATGATCACTTGTGATCCTGCAGATGGATAGATTAATTATATATTACAAAGAGCGACGATAATGCGATCTAACCGTCGCGGAGCTTTATTACATCGAGATTAGTTAGACTGCGTAAATTGGATCCTCTTAACAAGAAGGTATCATATACTCCAATGTTCTTGATGAACTGAAACGTTTGCATGTATCAGGAAAGGAGACATTATGTCGGCTTAATGCGAACTAACATCAAACAAATTCGGATCAGTCGCCAGATCGTCGTCAAGATAAGTGTTCAGATCCAATGCCGAGCATTTCTCAGGGTCTTGCTTGAGATGAATGATCTTCGTGACAGTACACGTTGTTCCTGCATCTGAAATAAAAAAATTGAGGAAGAGTCTGTGTAGACAAGAGTTCGGCATAAACCTAGTTCGTGCAGAGAAAATTACGACTATCCCTTCTATACAGCGAAAAATTTAGCTACAAAACATAAATCTGTATATATAAAAGTGAAAGTTTGTGCGTGTATGTGTATGTATGTATGTAATGAATAGAAATCGCGGAGAATGAACCGATCTGGACCAAATTTTGCATGCAGGTCCAGGACGGGCCGGCGGAGGTTATAGGCTACTTTATGATGGGAATTATCAATAAGCTTATCGATTATATCGACTTTATTGATTTTTCGCTGTTTTTGCTCCGAAACCGGCGACGACATGCCTGCTAGGGTTCCTCAACACGCTGAACACGAACTCAGACATTCGTGAGGGTGATGGGAGGTAGGACCCCATCGCTCCGCCCACTTTTTGAGTAGAGGGAGCGTTTCTGGACGTCCAAGAATAGCAGAGCGTGCTGTGCATAACCCCGGTCGTCCCCCCCCCCCCACCCCCACCATCCGACG
>JARK01001610.1:22648-46434 GCA_000688135.1 Ancylostoma ceylanicum
TGTTATCAATGGATCACTCACAGCAAACAAAGAATGATAAACCATTTCCCGTGTTCATTCCGGTTGAATCGGTCACGCATAGCTACAATTAGTTCTTTCACTCGAGAGAACGCCGGGGGACGGGTCCAACAGTAGGATGAGGGTGCGCCGGCGTCGAAATGTGTGGAAACACCTGGACACGGTTTGATCGGTGGGTTAAGAGGTGTCGAAAAGTGAGGCCGGCGCCCAGAAGTGAGAAAACGCCGGGAGACGGGTCCAACGGTGGGATAAAGGTGCGCCGGCGCGAAATGTGGGGAAACGTCTGCGAACGGGTCGACAGATGGAGAAGAGGTGAGCCGGTGCAAAGTAGCGCGAAAACGCTTTTACTTAGGTCGTCGTTTACTCTAATTGTCCTCTGACGCCTAAATTTAAAGAGGAAGTACCAAGGGCCCGTCTTACTTATACCACCCATAACATTCTGCCCTCATTACGCCCCCTCCAGCGTGTTCTACCCTCATTTGGGTCTGCACACACCGCTTCGTCCTCTTTTATGTGTCCATGCTGATTTTTATCAATGGATCACTCACAGCAAACAAAGAATGATAAACCATTTCCCGTGTTCATTCCAGGTTGAATCGGTTACATATAGTAACGATTAGCTATTTCACCCGAGAGAATGATTAAATTGCACTGCGAGACGCAAGCAGTTCTCTTTAATCAGTCCACTTTTCATGGGGAGGCATATAGGGAAAACGGAGCGAAATCTGCATGCCCATTATTCTTCTAGGATGGATGCGAGGTGAAGTCATGCGAGCGAAGCGAGCATAAAGAAAAGTCTGGAAGTCCGGCGTCAGCCGGACGGCCAGACTGGTATATAATCTATATATATAAAAGTGAAAGTTTGTATGTATGTGTGTATGTATGTATGTAATGAATAGAAATCGCGGAGAGTAAACCGATCTGGACCAAATTTTGCATGAAGGTCTACCATGGGCTGGCGGAGATTATAGGCTACTTTATGCTGGGAATTATCGATTAGCTTATCGATCATATCGATTTTATTGATTTTTCGCTATTTTTGCCCAGGGAGTGGCGAAAACGTGCCTATTGGGGTAAGCCAATACGCTGATCATGAATATGACAACCATTCTGGGCGACGGTATCGATTTATTGATTTTATCGATTTTTTCAAATTTCAATGAGGGACGGGCAAGGACATGTCTACTGGGGTTCTCCTATGTGCTGAGTACGAAGATGACAACTGTTTTGTACGAGGGTATCGATTTATTGATATTATCGATTTTTTCACTTTTGCTCAGGAACGGGTGAGAACATGTTAAGTGGGGTTCTCCATTATGCCTAACACGAATATGACACATATTTTGGACGAAATTATCGACTGATTGACTTTATCACTCTCGAGCGGCTCAAAAAAGGTTGCTGAGATTATTTCACATGGTGATCAGCGAAATAATGAGTACTTCAAATGAATGCATTTGTATCCTAATTATCCGCATCAGCGTGAAATGCTCAGGGTAGTAGAACTCCCGAGCGAAGCCGGGTATGTCGTCTAGTAACTAAATACAGCTTAATCTAGAAAGCTTAAGCAGCGATTGAGTGGAGGATGGCAGCAACTGGAAGAAAATGCTGCCAGAACTTTTACTTCGGACTGCGTTCATATTGCACAGTCATCAGAGTCCCGATTCAGGCATCTATCCTAGAAGCCACTTCCTTTCGAATTTGCAGCCTCTTTGAAGGCAACCCACCGAAATTTTCATGTCCGAGGTTTTGATTGTTTTGGATACTTAGCAATTGTGCCAACAATTCTACGAAAGTTGCATCGCCGTAGGCATCAGCAATCTCAAGATAAAGAGAGATTACGTTTGTGCTGGCGACCAATTAGGATGAGTTATAGTGTGCTATGAATGGGTGTTTTTGTTTACAATCACTTTCTTCCACTATGATAAACTTGCTTTCATTCCCATCTCACTCCGGTTTAAGCCCGGGCAACTCGGCCATCTTCTGCAAACAGGCTGAAGTGGTGGCGACGAGAACCGTCTTTCCAGTAGGATTTGTCAAAGTTGATCACTGCGTACTCTGATGTTGAATGGCAATACATTTTACGGGACTTCGTGTTTGGCAAGACAGTTTACGGGAGAAAATTTTGCTTGGCAATACATTTTACGGGAGAATGAGTGAAGAGCCTGTTTGGCGATACAAATGGCAAGACAGTGTGTTTGGCAAGACAGTTTACGGGTGTTTGGCGATACAAAAGGCAAGGTTTGTGTGGCGATACATTTTACGGGTGTTTGGCGATACAATTGGCAAGACAATGTGTTTGGCAAGACAGTTTACGGGTGTTTGGCGATACAAATGGCAAGACAGTGTGTTTGGCAAGACAGTTTACGGGACTTCTTGTTTGGCAATACATTTTACGGGACTTCTTGTTTGGCGATACATTTTACGGGTTAATATGTTCATTTCATTCTTAGCGGGTGATTCAATCATCATCGGTGTCGGCTCGGATGGCGCAGTTGGTAAGGCAGCGGACTCCCATTCTCAGAACCACGGTACGGTTCCCGGTGTTATCAGAATTTTTGCGCATTCAAGCTTGTTTGGCGATACAAAAGGCGAGGTTTGTTTGGCAAGACAGTTTACGGGACTCCCTGATTGGCAAGACAGTTTACGGGGTTTGTTTGGCGATACATTTTACGGGGTTTGTTTGGCGATACATTTTACGGGGTTTGTTTGGCAAGACAGTTTACGGGACTTCGTGTTTGGCAATACATTTGACGGGGTTCGTTTGCCTGGCTAGTTTGCAAGCTCGTCTGCGAGGTTGCCAAACAAACCTCGCCAAATGTATTGCCATTCAACATCAGAGTATGGCTTCACTGTAGTGCTTAACCTGTGAATTCAGTAAAATCTGTGAAGGCAAAATTTTCGCGGGTGCTGCATTCAAACAATTCCTGACTCTGGCTAAGTTATGTTCAACTGCAGAACGTGATGAACTAATATGAGCGGTTGCGGAAGTCCGTCCAGTCACAGTGAACTATGAGGATCAGAGAAGCGTACTGCATGTTATTGCTCTGGCAGGAGTTTTGCGTAGATTTGTGACTGGGTCACGGCACATAGTTTGATGACGTTTATGAATGCCGCTAGCAAAGATGTTGTATTTTGAGTGGATGTTATCCACAAAATATTCCTCTTCCAACGGGTTCACTTCGAATAAAAATTATTTTACCAGCTTTTCATTTCACAACTACTTAGCAGGGAATTGATCAGATCAAGTAATTCACTATCTTTTCATTTTACAACTATGTGACAAGGACGAGGTCAAAACAACTATTTCACAAACATCTCATTTACAGCTATTTTGCAAAGATATCGTGAAAATAGTATTTTACCAGCTTTCCGAAAACCAGTTTCTGATGCGATCTAAAGCTAGTTTTTCAAAAGTTGGTTGAATAGTTGTTGCAGAGATTCTGAGCAGACGAACACAAGAAGCGAGAACATTTGGAGGAGAGCAGCTCAACATGAGCCTTATTCAGTTTTATATATCGGAGTTATGATTCATGGGACTACATGCTGGCTCTTTTATGGCCTACTCCAGAACTGGGAGTTGACTTCTATTTCAACGACCTCCTGAGTTTGCAAACAAGTCAAACAAGTTGTTACTCCGTGGGTCTCTCTCTACTCTAGTGATGTGATCTCCCTTCTTTCGGCAATCCTGCTGCTACTCATTTCTTCTTGAATGTGTTAAATCGCTAAAGGATAGGCTCTGGCTAAAATGCCATTATCAGAGGCACTCGAGGTTACCGCTTCCTATGAACTTCCTGAAAGGGAAATGGAGTTTAGGGCATTTCGTAGCAGATGCAAGCATCCATTTGCGAACGATTTCTTATGGAGACCGGTCAACGCGACATGGAATTCTCAATGAAAAGAATACGCGGGCGTCTCGAGGTCGTAAAGGCGTGTGACTAAGCTGCGACTGCGATGCGACTAGCCCCTGCTCTTCACCACATAGACGTTCAAAGAGGAGTTACTGAAAGTGCTCGATACACTGACCTGTATATATACTGTCGTATACTTTCTAATTTTTTTTAGTCGACACGTTGCAAATGCTTTAACTAGTCAATACAACATTTATCTAAACCCCCTTCAAAGAGACTTTAAACGTGAGAACTGAGCATTTCTTCACAGAAAAGCGTTTGTGCGTTCGTATGATGAAGCACAGGGCTAGTAGCATCTCTGACGCAACGCAAACGCACGCATTTGCAGCCCAGTGGTGGTTCTTTTTTTCTTTTCACTGAGGGTGAGCATGACTTCAGAGGTACTCTGAACTTTCGTACTACGGTGGGCCCACCGTTATCCTACGGTGGACCCCCAACTGACGGTTGGCCCACCGTTATCCCCACGTTATCCCACCCTTGCCCCCCGATGACGGTGTTCGGCTCCACTTGCTCCACCGTTAGCCCACCATTGTTATCAATCCCACGTGGGACCACCGTTTCCCCACGGTGGGTCCACCATGCTTGGAAAACCCACGGTGGGACTACTATTTGCCCACCACTCGCTCACCGTTATCCCACGGTTCGACTTTTCCATGTGAACACTTGTTGAACAGCTGCTGATACTGGTAGAACCCTGCGGGGTAAGGCGACTGCGGGGTGAGAAAGCTGTGGCCCGGTGGAAACCGCGGCTCAGCGGACGGTCAGACAAGATGCTTGGGACGCGGTTGCGTGCGAACGCATCGCGCATGTAAATATCCGCGCTTGACCGCGGAGCCCACTGGGAGCCTGCGCAGGCTCCTGCGCGGGCACCTGGGCGTTCAAGTGGAAGAGACTGCCAGTATGCCACCAGGAATCCTCCGGTTTGCCCTCGAAAGCGCCCAGGTTAGCCCACGGTGGACCCACTAGTAGCCCATGGCGGCCCCTCCATTTGCCCATGGTTGACATGCCGAATATCAACCATGGGATAACGGTGGGCTAACCGTGGTATGAAAGTTCAAAGCGAGCAGATAGTAGATGATAGATGATGTCGGGAGTAGCCAAGAAGACGTCTGCAATATGAGTGTGAGGGTGCCTCGCGATTTGAAGGCAGTGTGTCAGCTCGTCACAATCCCACATAATCTGAACATAGTCAGGCTGCTGAGCACATAGATGTACTTTATATTTCAAAAAGACGTCGAAAACCTCAAAAAATACGTGATTCTTCGGCCGAGAATTTCAAAATCCTCGGCCAGTTGTACGAAGCGCTTCATTCCGCAGTGGGAGCTTATTGGGGGTACGGCACTGTTTTCCAACACGAAAATACTTGTTCTGTCTATAATAACTGCTGCTGAGAAGTTCATTTCGATAAATAATCTCAATTTCTCGCCGCTTCCTCCTTGTTTGCGGTGAGGGAAGCTCGTCCATGTATACCCAAAACGAGCTGACACTGTCTTTGAGGTCCACACCAAGATAGAACTGTGGGTGGACTCCATTTCTGCCTGCAGTGGAGGAGCCTAATTGCCTTAGTATGCGAAGCTTGCCGATCGGAACATGCTATGCGAACTTTGCATTCTTGCGGACATTACAATTCATGACAAGTCGTTCCAATCATGACTCATCTCGAATTCCTATCCAGTCCCGAAAAAACACCAAGCCGCCTATGCAAAAAAACTGTCCACTTGATTGTGGAAGTTTCAGAGTCCATCTAAAGAAATGCCATATGTGATAAACATTTTATGACTCCACTAGCCTGATCGTTCTACTAACGCCAAACTCTCAGGCTTCTTTCAGGCTCGCTTCGCTCGCCTCGCATTCGATGGGGTAAATATTCTCCTCCACTGATCGCTGGCGTACCACTCCACCTGACGTGGACCGTACAACAACATCTTCCCCAATTCTGAGCGCTGGAGCATCACTGTACTTCACAGCAGTTGTGAACCCGTCTAGCGACGTATCCCTACTACTGAACGCCAGCGCATCGCTTCTGTAGCTGTAGCTCGTCTCCCATCTTTTCCCCAATGCCCGTACCGGCGCCACCATCAACCGTTCCTCCTCCTAACAAGGGAAGTGCACGAGCCTAACCCCGGGGATCAAAACGAAGTATCCATTTTCAGAAGCATTGCCTAGGATGATGTTAATGCATGTATATCGTTTTTGCTCATTGCTCCTGATGCGCTCAGGAGCGCGTGTCAAAGATTTTGCTATTGCACTGCCACGGAAGTCTATGTAGTACTATAGATATAGTTGTACTATAGATTATGGAGTGTTTTAAGACGCATTTTAGAGGAATTTGGTTTAGCCTGTTCATGTAACCTAGAGTGAGTCGTAGCATCAGTGGTTCGGTGGCCGAGTGAGTAGCGCATCAGACTACTAGGCGTATGGTCGGGGGTTTGAATCCCACCTGCGCAGATCCTTTTGCATTTCTTAATTTCAAGCTTTTGACCTTGTTCGAAGTAGTTCTAATCATTACAACAGACCAGATATGTGCACTACTGCACAAACTACAAAGCAACTCGGTACTATCTGAAGGTTCGGTGGTCGAGTGGGTAGCAACTATCTGAAGCGTAGTTCCATGTTAGGTAGGGAATGTTTCGAATTGATGTTGTTGTAACATGGTCTCTTTTTTGATGGTATCCTTTTCGTTTCCTTGCTAAACCATCCTACTCCGATTTCACTGGCGGGATCCAAGCCCTCGATCTTCTGCGTAATAGACCGATGTGTTACCCACTCGACCACTTTACCGCGGCTGGCATGCATGTAGCTAGGACTCACGAGAGCATGACCAGACGGAACAAACGTATACAAAAATGCGTCTCCAGACGTTCCATCGTCTATAGGATAGGTATTGACGGTAACCACGGTTGATTCTGCGCAGTCAAAGTTTCATGAATCCCATCCAGAACTACTATGGTAGGGCAAAAGAAAAATTGGCGCTATTGAACTTTCACAGACCCAAAATCTTCAAAAGAAAATTCTGACTGAAACATTGCGTACGGGGGTTAGTTGAGGTGCTGAACACAAACATCGCATCCATTGTGTACCATCACCTTATTTTTCTAGGGTTACGGTAAGTATACTACCGCTTACTACCGCACGCTACCGTACTCTTACCGTAACCCTACAAAAATGCGGTTGCGGTACAAAATGGATACGATTTTCGTGTTCGGCATCTCAAATAACCCCCATATGCAAAGTTTCAGTCAAAAAGATTTTCTTAAAGATCTTGGGTCCGTGAAAGTTGAAGGCGGCCGAAAAATCTTTGACGCGCTCTCCTGGACGTACCAGGAGCATTGGGCAAAAATGATATACATACATTAACATCACCTTGGACACTGCTCCCGACGGTGGATGTTTCGATTCGATCCCTGGGGTTAGCCTCGTGCACTTCCCTTGTAAGAGCATCCACCCACCTCTCTCCTTCCATGGGGTATTGTAATCACACCCCAGTATCACTCAATCCAACCTGTGTGTGGAAAATTTCGGTCATTGAAAAGACTTAACATGTTTTAACATGACAAAAGTGGCCCGAAAAACCTGTGAATCGAGGTAAAAATCAAAATTTGCAACCTCTTCTTGAATAACTCGCCGCGCTGAACACGATGGTGTAGGTATTTTCCGTTTTTGATGGCTGGTTCTTGTGTACAGGCTCACACACCCACATGAACTGCCAATCATGACTTATAATAAATCGCTTAGTCTGTCGTGTGTGTGTGTGTGTGTGTGTGTGTGTGTGTGTGTGTGTGTGTGTGTGTGTGTGTGTGTGTGTGTGTGTGTGTGAGAAACGAAATTCCCTAATTGGTCAGTGATGGTGATTATGCTATCTACATAAGAGAAAACAGAAGGGTATGGTGAGGTTCAAAGAAAGGAAGTGGGGAAGACGGGCCTACTGCTGTGATAAGCGTGCGCCGGCGCCCAAAGTGGGGGAGGTGGTTCCACCGCTGTGATTGTGATATTTCGGCGCCCAAAGTGGGGGGAGACGAGTCTACCGCTGTGATAAGGATGCGTCGTTGTGGAGAAGTGGTGAGACGTTCTGATGCGGGTCCCACGGTGTGATGAGGCTGCTCTGGCGTTTGGACGTGTGGAATTGCCTGGAAAAATGAAGAAATGCACGGAGAAGGGTCCATTCCTATGCAAGGGGTACACCGGTATCCACTACGGCTTTCTCTCCTACTACCTTTCATTCCTCTCCTAAACCTAATTGCTCCTTATTTCCTTGACCCACTCTCTGTCCTTTCCATTCCTGTCTGAATTAACCACCTTCTTTTTTTCTGTTTACACACGCCAATAGACGCTCATCACTCAACTACCAGAACACCCAGCTTAACGTAGATCATTCCAAGTGACCGTTTGCACTGACTCGTTACATCCACATATGCATAGCCCCTACGGTCAACCCAAGAGCATCACTCTGCGGAGGTGAGAAGAGATGCTCGCTGGCGGGTTTAAGGGATTTCAGGAGAGCCTTGATACTACATGAAAAGATATTGGTATCCCTTGAAAAGTCTTCGGGATTTTGTTTGAAATTGCTGTGAAGTATGCGAAGCGAGCTTCGATAGAAATCTGGAAATCCGGCGTCAGCCGTACTGTCAGACTGGTTGATAATAAGTAAGACCAGCCTGGTCGTCCGACTAACGCCGGACTCTCAGGCTTCTTTTGGAGTCGCTTCGCTCGTCCCGCACTCGTGTATAGTCTTTTCAAAAAATTCTTGCCTCACTCCACTGTACGTCGACTGAGCCACGTCGCAGAGCGTATGATAATGCATAGGAGGCGCGGCGCAGCTCAGCAGACGGGCGGTTGTCGTCGGGGGCAAGTATTTTTTGGAACGACTGTACATGTTGCTCGCTACCGAGTGCCAGCGCCCCACTCTAACTGGGCGCAGTTTCTGACGCCGACGACGACGTCCCTAGCGTCTATCATCCGGAATGGGATTGATCGGAAGTCGTCGCCCTTTTGGAGTAACATCCGCGTCAGAGTTTGTATCTACGCGCGAGAGTGGAATGTGATGCGCCCTGTATTCTTGCAATAAAAAGAAAGCGCCGGCTGAACCGCCACAGAATCTCGTTCGCAACGACGACGATCCTGACGTCGTCATCGGTGTCAGGAGCTCTGCGCCCAGCCTCCCCATCCTTGGCGGAGCACCCATCATCAGTGTCACTCTGTCCGCTTGGCTACTACTCTTCGTCATAAAGGCATCCCACCCGTGACTACCCTTTTATACGGTCTTGCCTATCTCATTCATTCGTACTGGGGTGTAATCAACTTTCGGTTCTCGAAAGAACTTAACATGTCTGAGCATGATTGAAGTAGGCCGAAAATCTTAATCAAGGTGAAAATCTAACTTTGCAACCACTTTGTACATCATGTGATGCGCTGAACACGATGGTGTAGGTATGTTCCGTTTTTGATGGCTGGTTCTCGTGTACAGACTCACACGCACACATGAACTGCCAATCAATAAGAAGTAAGATGACACCTCGATGCAATAATTTTAGACCCTTTCACTAAGCCCAGATTGCCCCTGCGAAGGTTGGTAATGAAGCCTGGTTTCGATTTCGTACCCGAGTACCGACGCCCTCGTTGAGAGGATTCATTTGATGGTAGCGCATTCGATCCTAGTGCTCGGAATCCTTTTATTGCTGTAATTATAGTGCGTCGGAGTCTGATCCCGTCAAGTAACAAATGATAAGTATCGATCCACGTCGGAATCTGACGTGTCGAACTCCGTCGTGGATTGATACCTATCATTTGTTATCCGACAGGATCGGACTCCGATGTGCTATAGGTACAGCCTATGTGTAATGACTTCTTCCAATCCATACACAAACGAACTGCTATGTCAAAGTTGAAGTTATAGAGCAAACTCACAGTTTTGTGAAACAAGTACGGAGGAATAGAATAGAAAGATGACCAGTAGCTGCATTGTTGCAAAGCGAGTGAGAATTATCTGATGGTACATCTGTATATCGCCAGTTGTTTGCCATGATATCACAATGATAAAATTTTTATACCATCGTAGCATCGTCATCACGAAAAGCTTCGACCACGCCCATCCTGGTAAAATAAGACACTTTATATTTTAGATGCATTCGTTTGAAGCGGGTGCGTCTATAGTGTTAAGGATATGCCCAGTTGCAGTACTGACACAGCTCAAATACACGCGTTCACGTACCTGACGAGCGTTCTTTTCATTGACGACTCACATGCCGCGGGGACTGGTCTTCGTGGAGGATCTTCCGCAAACAGATGCGTGCGCGTTAGAAAAGATGGGACTGGTATAGACTTCACAGAGTTTTTAACTTCTCCATTTCATTTCACATGGTTAGGCTCCGTCTCATGTATTATTCTTACCAGCCTGATCGCCCGGCTAACGCCAAACTCCCAGGCTTCTTTTCGCACTCGCTTCGCTCGCGTTGCCTTCATGTGGCATCTCGCTTGCACCAAGTCGGCCATTCCCCTTTCATAAAAACTCCCGTTTTTTGCACCTTTGGGTTTTCTGGCTTGACTTTTCCACAGTTGTGCAACATTCGAGCGACGTCTTTCCTTGTATAGGTTCGTTGGACCCGTGTCCAGGTAACTCCCCACTTTTGGACGCCGGCGCTCCCTCATCACACCGATGGACCCGTCTACAGGCGTTTCTCCATTTTTAGACAACGACGCCCCCTCATCCCACCGTTGAACCTGTTTCTAATTGCATACTCCCCCCATTTTTGGACGTCGTCGCATTGTTGCCACAAAGGTGGAGCGTTATCAACCCGTTCTGGACGCCGCCCTAACCCTACAACGATGCGGATCTGTACCACTCATCCCAGCTTTCTAAGTTATTCAGTTCTTCGCCTCCCTCCACCCCCCTCAGAATAGCAACCTTTGGTTGGAAGCTCGAAGAGCGACAAACGATGTGACTGCTGTAGGGACGTGTTCGGACTGCGTTTGAAATCCCGGACTCATTGGGTACCCAGCAAATGCAACTGTTATTGGATTTTGCGAGTATCGCGGGATGATTTTCACAAGTATTTTCACAAGATGGTGAAAGAAGTGAAAGACGAAGAGACCAACATTGTTGTGGAAGTCGACTCGAGATGTCAGTCCGAAAAACCTTACTATGAGGACAAATACACGCGATCTTTGCATTCAGAGCTTCTATGTACACCTGAGATATTCAGCTGGCACTATACTCACAAGGGTAATGCACGAGACTAATTCCGGGGATCAGAACGAAGCATCCATTTTCGGAAGCGCCTAAAATTATGTTGGTGTAGGTGTATCAGTTTTGCGTAATGATCCTGATGCGCTCACGAAAATCCGTCAAAAATTCTCCTATTACACTACTACGTCACTCTGTCTTGGGCTGAGATTCATGAAACCTTGACCAAGTCAACCGCATTTGCCGTGATTAACTGTCCTCTACACTTTGGAGTGTTTGTAGACGCAGTACACAAAATTTTGGTGTGGTAGCCTGGGCCCGTAGTAAAGTGTCATGGCAGTGAGATCATGTGCCTGCACATCTCGTCGCCACATGTGGGGCGATGATCGTACGCGCGACAACCTCCCAACACTATGGAATGGGAGATCGTCACCATCCGTGGCAGTGCTGGAGGCATGCAAGTGCGAGGTGCTGATCTCCCCGCCCTGGAGTGCAATGATCGCCAGGTTTTGGGGTCTAGATAGTGTGCGGTGCGGGGAGACGCCCAGTGAAGTACTAGGGGCATCTCACTCGGAATACGGTGATGGTGTAAACCTACGTGATATCCGGTGCGCGAATCGCACGGAATGCATCTGACCCGACGGAGCCAGGCATATTGATTCTCGCTTCATAGCATAGAACAAGCTACAACGTGCACGACTTGTCAGAAGCTCGGAGATGTTTCTGACAAGTCGTGCACGTTGTAGCTTGCTGCGATACTCAATTATCGGTAGATTTTATTTACGGTCCGTTCAATTCGTCATGGCGCTGATCACCATATCCCTCTCCCACGCGAAGTGCGACCATCGCCTCAAGGGTGATGTGCGATGATGATCGCTTCACTACGGGCCCTGGTTTCTTCTGCTTATGTGTTCCCAAGTCGTAGCTGCAAGCATGGCAGCAGTGCTGAGGTGGCTTAGCGGTAACATCGGACTATTAGGCAGAGAGACCAGAGCTTGAGTTGCGCCGGTTCGATTCGTTGTGCATTATTGAATTTTAGGCTGGATCCGAACCCTGTGAAATGCGTTACCTAAAGGCCCACCTCACAACTGTTGCTGTGCTTGAAGCTTCTACTCAAGAACACATAACCAGACGAACCAGGTTATCACACCAAATTTTGCATCTATGCACACTCCATACTCTGAACTTTCGTCCCACGGTGGGCCCACCGTTATCCCATGGTTGACATTCGGCATGTCAACCATGGGCAAATGGAGGGGCCACCATGGGCTATTAGTGGGCCCACCGTGGGCTAACCTGGGAGCTTCCGTGGGCAAAGCGGGGGATTTCTGGTGGTGTATCGGGGGTCTTTCCCACTTGAACATGGATGCGCTTCGTGCGCAGGTACCTGCGCCGGAGCCTGCGCAGGCGCCCAGGTGCCCGCGCAAGAGCCTGCGCAGGCACCCAGTGGGCTCCGCGGTCACGCGCGGATATTTACATCCGCGCCGCGTCCGCACGCGACCGCGTCCCACGCATCTTGCCTGACCGTTCGCTGGGCCACGGTTTCCACCGGGCCGCAGCCGGCCAGACAAGTCCCGTAGGGCTCGTCTAGTCTCCAGCTAAGTGGAGACTAGACTCTGGCTTTCACACCCCGCAGTCGGCTTATATACGGTTTCTACCAGTATCAGCAGCTGTTCAACAAGTGTTTACATGGAAACGTCGAACCGTGGGATAACGGTGGGCGAATGGTGGGCAAGTAGTGGTCCCACCGTGGGTTTTCCAAGCATGGTGGACCCACCGTGGGGAAATGGTGGGCCCACCGTGGGAATGATAACAATGGTGGGCTAACGGTTGAGCAAGTGGGGGCGAACACCGTCATCGGGGAACAAGGGTGGGATAACCTGGGGATAACGGTGGGCCAACTGTCAGTTGGGGGTCCACTGTGGGATAACGGTGGGCCCACCGTGGTACGAAAGTTCAGAGTATTGCTGATTGGTTGGAAACCCGAAAGTGAGAAAGATTTCGTTTTCTTTTGCATTGCAGTTACAATATTATATTATCATGTGCGCTGTCTCTTCCACTGATCATACGCGTCGATGAATGAAGAAATTTTGATTGAAATGATGTCCGTATCACGCTATATCGGATTCACCGCGGAAACCTGCAGGTTCATCATGCGGCATTTGTGGGTCCACCGCCGATAGAGATACTCAGACATTCGTGGGGGTGATGGGCAGGTAGGACCCCCATCGCCCCGCCCACTTTTCGAGTTGAGGGAGCGTATCTGGACGTCCAAGAAGAGCAGAGCGTGCTGCCCATAACCCCGGTCGTCCCCCCATCCACCGGAACCCAATAACTCGCTCGGGGGACAGCTGCGAGGGCACGTGGGGGAACGTCTTTCAATTGTCGGGGGTAGATGCCCCACGATTTTGGGTTTGCCCCCAGGTACAACTGGGTGTGGACCCATTTCCACGTGTAGTCCACCCCCACGAATGTCTGAGTAGTCACGTGTGCATCTACCGCAGTCATATGTGGGAATAGCGCGTGAGCGATGTCACTCTCGGTTTCCCACCGTATTGGGCGGATTCATCGCAATCCACGGCGGGCAGAGAGCTCAGAGGTGTGAGAATCGCTAGCCCTATTCTCGAGTTAGGTGGGTTGTCAGCGCAGGTTGAAACCGTGGCTGAGTGGAAACATCGCTCAAGCGAGATGAGAGTTATGCGATCGAAGATGATCGATGTGATGTAAAAGTCCGCCCCAACTCTATGAGAGGCCAGAGCCTGCGCACAAAGGAGATTTTGAAACTCTAAAAACATTTTTGTTTTTTTTTTTTCGTTTTCCAGTTTCAGGGCAGAATGCGGTCTCCCAATAAAGAAGCAGTAACGTCCCTGTCATTGTCGGACAAAACGTGGTCTCTCATGGAGGTGTGCTGGAGAAAATCAAGGTCGAGGTGGTGCGGGACAGAAACACACACTTTTCGCAGGATCCCGCTCACACCCCAGCGGGAGACACCATTTTGCAGTTTAAAACTTCCCCAAATGTCTGAGCAGACAAAGGCTGCGAGTATCACTTGAATCGTCCAGGGAAATGGGTCGACAACATATTTTCTCCCCATTTGTCTTGTCAAACACCAGGAAGCTGTGTCGCCGACATATTCTCTCACCTTTTGTACAACATACTTAACATACATACATAAACATACTCGTGGTCCATTCTCCCCGAAGCTGTCTTGCCAAGCAAGATTTTAATCGGTGAAATGTCTTGCCAAGCACATCCTCCCGCCAAAAAGGTCGCCATAGAACTTCAGAGTGAGAGTGTGTACAAGTTAGAACACAGCCTGCTATCAAAGCGCTTCAGCCCTTAATCAAGTCACTATGTTGGGCTATTCATTCGATTCCAGGTGATGCAACAACTGGTCGTGGTGATATTCTTCGCAAAATTGTCAGTACAGAGAGATTGTGAGTTTGATTTTTAAAAAAAAAACTCTTTGACGAAATTCTCAAATACAGCACATCTCAACTTTTCAGATAATGGGCCCATGTGTCATGTAAGCCATCCGGAAGACTTGAAAACCCCTTGCAATTCTACTGTATTATTTATGACCTCGTACCAAGATCAATCAATAGTTGACTATCCGGAATTTTATGATGTGAGGCTGCAACTGATATTATACTCAGTGACAAGTAAAAGTGCAGTATCTATTCAGAGATCGGCAGCTGACACTCGAAGAATTTATTCTAGGGTATTAACAGGGCAATGCAGCTTAAAAGTCTTGTCAACAATGTCTTTTGCTGCCGGGTCAAAGATCAAAACTTAAAAAGGCCAAATGAGCTGGTACCGCGAGGATCTGACTGCAAAATCACCTGCCGTCTGCGCGTCTTTCTGCAACACTACCTATGGGCCGCTGTGCTACTCAAAAAGTACACATGATTTCCAAGACCTTCGCAGTCTGACTCTGGAACGATCTGGACCCTTGTGGGGGGAGGAGGGTCCACCGCTGTGATAAGGGAACGTCGGCGCCCAAAGTGAGGAGAGATTGTTCTGCCGCTGTGATAAGGGTGCGTCGGCACCCAAAGTGGGGGGAGACGGGTCTACCGCTGTGATAAAGGTGCGTCGTTGCGGAGAAGTGTTGAGACGTTCTGAGGCGGGGCCCACGGTGTGATGACGTTGTTCTGACGTTTGGACATGTAGAATTGCCTGGAGAAATGAACAAATGCACGGAGAAGGGTCCATTCCTATGCAGTGGGTATGCCGGTATCCACTATGGCTTTCTCTCGTACTACCTTGCATTCCTCTCCTACACCTACTTGCTCCTTATTTCCTTGACCCACTCTCTGTCCTTTCCATTCCTGTCTGAATGAACCACCTTCTTTTTTTCTGTTTACACACGCCAATAGACGCTCATCACTCAACTACCAGAACAGCCAGCTTAACGTAGATCATTCCAAGTGACCGTTTGCACTGACTCGTTACATCCACATATGCATAGCCCCTACGGCCTACTCAAAAGCATCACTCTGCGGAGGTGAGAAGAGATCCCCGCTGGCGGGTTTAAGGGATTTTGGGAGAGCGTTGATAATACATGGAAAGATATTGGTACCCCTTAAAAGGTCTTTGGGATCTTGTTTGAAATTGCTATGAAGTATGCGAACGAAGCCGGCGTCAGCTGGACGGCCAGACTGATGATTGAATTACGCGCTAAGAATGAAATGAACATATGTATGATCCCGTGAAATGTATCGCTACGCAAACGTCGCCTATCGCCAAACACCCGTGAGCTGTTTTGCCAACAGATTCGCTTGCCTTTTGTATTGCCAAACAGGCTCTTCACTCATTTTCCCGTGAAATGTAGTGTCAAGCAAAATTTTCTCCACTAAACTTTCTTGCCAAACACACTCTGTTGCCAAATGCTCAGGCAATTCCAGCTTCTCGTTCTCGCTTGTTTTGAGGCCGGCCCCAGGTCGCTCCCGCCGGCGAATTGCAAAACGAGCGCGGGAAGCACGCTAAAACAGCAGCTCGGGGTGCGTTAGCGCATCATAACGGTCCGTCGGAACACCAGAACAGGAAGAAACCATCGAAGTCTTTCAGAAATAGGAGAAACAGACCTTCTCCAAAGAGCAAACAAGCTTATTTTGTAATCTGCCCCCCGAAGGACTCGAACTTGCCTTCCATTGTTCATCATTGATTGAGAGTTCGCTACTTTATCCACTCGGCCATCCGTCCTGATATCCTTGACCCCTTTGAGGTTGCTAGTGCCTTCATCCTCCATCACCACTGTACTTCATAAGTACGTGCGGATCCGAAGTGAGTATGTGTGGACTCTACTTGTCTGATTTCGGACTACATCGAATCAATGGGGATGTTGCCATGATTGACCCGGTAAGATTGATCATTAAATTGCACGTCTGAGCTCTTCATCCTCCTCCCCATCCCCGAACCCCAGAAACATCCTACCTTCCTCCCAACCAGCTAATATGACGTCTCCGTGGGGGGACAGGCTAACTTTTCATTTCATTTCTGCAACGAGATCTCTATTTTAGCCCAAATCGAGTGATTCAACGCTGCACCGCGTCGCTTTGTTCCCAAGGGGCAATTTGTACTGTGGAGCGTGCGTCAGACGCACGCATCAATTGGTGAAAAATTTTTCGATGAAGATTGGTAAACGCGGCATGATATCCCCAATGAAAGGCGTTTCCCACTTTTGCAGCGGCAATCGCCCATGGTTAAAGGCAGTGTTTCATCTCGTTTCGCGTATTGTAGATATTAACATACACTTGATCTTCTCGCCACGCTGATACCAAATATGTACATAAAATGTAACAAATGTGACGAAAACCCCGTCCTTGGGAGGGTCCAAAGTGCAGTTCACGGACCACTTGGGCGGAGCGGTGGGTGTGCTAGCTGCCCGCCACGCCTGCAACGGTGACCAACGCGTCTTGACGTGTACGATCGATAAGATCAACGGCTTCACACGTCAGTTTGGTCAAGCAAACTGCTACAAGCCCCTTACAAACCCCGTCGCGGAAAACGGGTTCGAGGACCGTTTCGAGGAGATTAGCGATCTGCCAACAGCTTAAACACGGAAACGAGGTGACACACTGCCTTTAAGCGCCCTGTTTATTCGCGCATAAACGTTGACGCTTACGCCAAATGGTGCTACGTGCGTAATTCTCCGTGTACGCAAACTTGCGAACTTTGGCATGGCGCAACCGCGCGACGCGATGGCTTCGCTGCCCGTCGCGTCGCGCGTGTTGTAGCCGTTGCCGCGGTGCCATCGCCTCGCAAAAAAAATATGATTTCAGGATGCTATTTTGGATCTACCAGCCTGATCGCCCAGCTAACGCCGTACTCTCAGGCTTCTTTTTGTGCTCGCCTCGCTCGCGTTGTCTTCTTATGACATCTCTCTCACACCATGTCGGCCATCCCACATTCAACGAAACTCTCGTTTTTCGCACCTTTGAGCTTCCTGGCTTCGAGGCACCTTTCCGCAGCTGTGGCACAGTCGGGAGACGTTTTCCCACCTTATATGAGACTGTTCGACTCGTCTTCGGGCGCTACCCCGCTTTTGAACGCCGGGGCGCCCCTATTACTCCGCTGAACCCGTCTTTAGGCTTTTCCACCTTTTGGACGCCGGCGCACCCTTATCATGGACCCTTATCATCACTGGACCCGTCTCAGAGCGTTTCCCCGCTTTTGTACGCCGGCGCACTCTTAACACCCGCTGGACCCGTCTGCAGGCGTTTTCCACCTCTTGGACGCCGGCGCACCCTTATCCCCACGTTGGACCCTTCTTTAGGCTTTTCTCGACTTTGAGAAACCGTCCCA
This sequence comes from Ancylostoma ceylanicum, assembly GCA_000688135.1. Classification (NCBI taxonomy): domain Eukaryota; kingdom Metazoa; phylum Nematoda; class Chromadorea; order Rhabditida; family Ancylostomatidae; genus Ancylostoma; species Ancylostoma ceylanicum. The sequence continues at coordinate 40,562 of JARK01001610.1, forward strand.
CCCTAGCCACAGTAGTAGACCCTTTGCATAGCGTTATCTCCACTCCCAGACCCCGGCACAGTCCTACCGCGGCAGTGCTTGCTCGCCCCTCATCCGTGGCCTTCCTCGCCCTCCTGGCTCCTTCCCTGCGATGTAAAAACATCCCACCCATCTCTTCCCTTTTATGCTGTCTGGACCTATCTCATTCATTCCAACTGTGGTAAACACAACGGTTTCCACTGAGAGAACTTAACATGTCTGAGCATAACTAAAATGGCCCGAAACACCTGTAAATCAAGGTAAAAGTCAAAATTTACCACATTTTCGCGCATAACCCGACAGGCTAAACACGATGGTGCTGTTGGTTTTTGGCGACGGGGCCTGATTCTCGGGAATCTTCGTCCGAGCCTCGCATAAACAAGGCTATGTACGAACATGCAATCCCTCGACTTCATGACTCGAGAGCGAGGAGTTCCTTGTAAAAAAAAAACTATTGCGGCGTTATCGTTTGAACCCGAGAGTTTTTTTTCAGACCAATACCACTCACTGCGTAAAGAACAGAGTAGCTTGAGCAGTGCAACAAATCGTCAGTGCCCGTGAGCCGTGAGATTGACGCCTTCACTGCAATCACAGCTGACCACTGATACTCGTCCACAAACCTTCATCGCAGCGTTTTCAGAGCGTGCGTCAGTCGTGCGACTGACGCACACACCCATCTAGTATAAATTGCCCTGTGAACACGTGGGTCTAAGCTGCATCAGCGGTGCGATTAGCTTTATCCTTCGTCATACAGACGCACGAACACCACGTGCAAACGCCTAGTAGATATAAATTGCACTTCACTCCAATGGCATCCGACGCTGCTAGCAGATTCTGATTCAAGCGCGGAAGTAAACAGAAACCAGAAAGCAAGGGTGGGTGGCCCTCTTATATGCCCCGTCCACAAATATGGCACGCGGGAGGGCCGCTAGCAAGCCCCGCCCACAATTAAGGCACGCGGGCCGCCCGCAAGGCCCGGACTCGCACGCGAGCGAGAAGCTTAAATTGCCTGAGTGTATGGCCATTTAACATTAGAGTATTCACACAGTCCATTCAACCGGTAGTGAATGATGGTACAGGAATCATGGACTGAAATGCGATCGTTTTCGATCAATATCACTCGGACAATTCCGGGAGCGAAACCCCGGCAAATACCGTTCGGAACGAGCGGGGGGCGAGGGTCGGAACGAGCGTTCGGTCCTTTCCGCCCGATAATTATGGGGGTTCAGGCCGCAATAGAGCCGCAAAATTGGAAGCTTTCATCCCTATCAGCCCGAAAAGCATCCGCGTTTAGGCCTCAATGAGACCGCAACTCATGGAGGTTTGAGCCCTACCCACCCAAGCCAGGTAATCACTGATCCTGCTCTGCCGCAATAAAAACGTGTAATTTTTTGTCAGAAATAGGAAAAGATCTTTTTTGCAAGGTGCTTGCATGATTTCGCATTGTTAGCTTTTTTGTACCATCGACGGGATTCGAACCAACCTGGGCATTATCACGATTGATTGAGAGTCCGCTGCTTTATCCACTCGGCCATCCGTGCTGCTGCCCTCTTCCACTTCCCTTTATTCATTATCATCTTCTTTCACCAATGAACAGTTCCAACCTAATCAGCCGGAAGGCTACGTTGGTCGAACGGCCTATCGGTGATGGGTTATCGCCTGTCCCAAAATACTGTGCAAAAATATCTGCGTTTCTGCGTTGAGCGTGCAAATCAAGATCGAAATCGGTCTTTTCCTACCTTCACACTTCTATCATAGTAAAATGGCACGTTATGTGAGCTAGAAAAAAAAATCGATATGGACAAATGAAATAGTCTACTGTCGTGTGTGGAACGCATCGGATCTACCGCTTCTTCGAAATGACGGGGCCACCGACGCGGTCGGGGCTCCGGAGGCGGCGCAACTGTGAGGTATGTTGTGTGCTGCCAAGTCGTCCATGTCATAGCCGCGCCGCTTCTGGGTCCGCAATCGCGTTAGCGGCCCCGTCGTTTCGGATAAACGGTTAGAAAGAGCCACGAAAGGGGTATACTTATCTGCCAACAGTGTCGAATGCAGAAAGTGGGCCGGCGTGGAAAGGTAGTGTACTGAAGGGGCTGTCGTTCAAAAGCATGTATAATTCAGCGCTAGATTGTTCTGATTTTCTGCCCATCCCACCCTCGTTAAGCCGAAATATGTCGACGTTTAGGCCGCTCTTTTGAAATTTCATTCGGCGGTCAGTGGCCGCTAAAAGCAGGCCGATGCCCGACACCTTTCATACTGCGGGCCGAACCCCGACGGTCGCGCATCAGCCCGATTCATGCTGCATTCGGCCCGCTATTGGCCCGATTGCTCGTTTGGGCCGCATCATGCGCGGTTCCGCCCGCAGTTTGCCCGCAATGCTCCCTCGTTCCAACCTTTCGTAGGGGATGGGCCCGCGAATGGAACGGGATTTGCCCCTGCAATTGTCTGAGCGGGCATGCTTGATAGTACAGTCCTTGTCGAAAAGTTAGACGGAATGCGCGTGCGGTTCGGTGTCGCTACGAAACCGCCGCTGCGCGGCTCCCAATCGATACGATCCGCCCCGCAAGGCATTTTGTCGTGTTTTTCGTTAAAAAAACGTTCTTTCGCGTTTCATCCTTGCAGTTTTCGCTCTCTACTCATTTCTTACACTTTTAGGAAAGTGCACAGCAGTTTTTGTTCCCCTTTGAATTGGTTGCAGAATAATTGCAAAATATTCCATATTTTTTATTCCTTTCTATATTTTTCGCCCTAAATTGTTATTTTTGCTATTCTTCGCCTGTTTATATCAGGTTGTTGCGAAATTAATTGCCGAAAAAGACAGCTCAGTTCAACACGCTGTAACTCTGTTCAAACTCAACTTTATTTATCAAAATAAAATTCATCAGATTCTACACATCTCTGCCAACGATCCGGTAATTCATTTATACCTCTACAATAGAAACTGAGATCACAAGATTTTAAGAACTCTTTGAAGGCAGTTTCAACATGCTCCAAATCAGGAAACTGCTGCTGACGCAGGTTTGCTTCGAGAGCCCGGAAAAGTGATAGTCGGTGGGGGAGAGGTCTGGAGAGAAAGGTGGGTGAAGGAGAACCTCGACGCCTAACTGCGTCAGTTTTTGCTGGGTGAGTTTTCAAGTGTGAGGCCTAGCGTTATTCTGGAGCAGGAGAGGCCCACCTCTGTTTACCACTGCCAGCCACATTTGTCGCAACTTTTCATACATCAGGTCTAAGTCACAACACTAAGACTCTGGCGTAACAGCCTGGCCAGGTTGCAGAAGGTTATAATGAATAACACCCTTACAACACCACGAAACTGCCAACATAACCTTTTTAGGGTGAAGATCTAGTTTAGGGAAGCTGGGAGGGATAGAGAACTTGTCTACCCATATATAACCATGTTTCTTATTATCGAATAGGAGCCATTTTTCATCTACAGTTATTAAACGGTCAAGAAATGGCTCATTTTTGTGGCGAACGAGGAGGTTAGAACAGATGTCGTAGAGGGTGGATTGCTGGCCATCCGTCAGATCATGGGGTGACCACTTTTGCATTTTTTCTCACCATGTCAATGGAAGCCAAATGTTTTGGAACTGTAGCATAGTGAACCGTCAGGCCTGCCGCCAACGTACGAATAGTAGTATCGGGTTTCGTTTCCACCACTGCTCTCAGTGCTTGATCGTCCAGCGACATCCTTCGACCACGACCAGGTTTATCTTTGAGAACAAAATCGCCGGAAGAGAATTCTGCGAACCAGCACCTCACTGTCCTTTCGGAAGGAGAGTCCGTGCCAAAAGCAAGCGCTATATTACGGGCTGCTTCCGCTGCAGAGTGGCTGAGTTTGAACTCATACAACATGATCACTCGAAAATCGCGTCGGCTCACCATTTTTCGCGGCATTATAAAAAAGGCCAGGGAAGAGCTAGGCAGATTATTGAAGAAGCATCTGAAAGAGCAGAATAAACCCTACCAGGAACTAGTACAAGTTGGCTTGAAGTTGTTGAATTGGGCAAGAAAAAAGTTTTTTTTCAAGCATACCGTGAAACGGCAATTATTTTCGCAACAACCTAATAGTTGCATTCTGTTGTTTCGATGTTGCGTTCATCGTTCGCTTCCCGCATGTCGCTGTTTCTTCGTTTATTTGCTCACGTTTTTGTTTCAGGTAGATTTCCGATTATGTCTACTAAAAGATAAATAGATAAAGACAAGATATAAACAGCGACATGCGGGAAGCGAACGATGAACACAACATCAACACAACAAAATGCAACTATAAACAGGCAAAGAATATAGAAAGGAATAAAAAATATGGAATATTTTGCAAAACTAGACACAACCAATTCAAAAGGGAACAAAAACTGCTGTGCACTATCCTAAAAGTGTAAAGAAGTGAGTATAGAGCAAAAAATGCAAGGATGAAACGCGAAAGAACTTTTTTTAACGAAAAACACGACAAAAGTGCCTTGCGGGGCGGATCGTATCGATTGGGAGCCGCGCCGCGGCGGGGTCGTAGCGACACTGAACCGCACGCGCATTCCGTCTAACTTTTCGACAAGGACTGTACACAACCATTTGCCTTCATTCGTTGAATGCACCAGCACTCACGCCTTTCTGAATCTCTATATCTCCTCCCAGTTGCCAATTTCCTCCAACTGGGAGCATCTCTCAGCTGGAAAAAAATGAGAGCTTCTGCGATGCACATCTGCGCCAGCGCCCAAAGTGGGGGAGACGAGTTCACCGTGGTCATTGGTACATCGTTTGATGTCTGCGCAAAGCTTACTTTTCTAAGTCAAGAACGACATTCTCTGTCAAACTCTGATTTCGCGGCGTCCTCACACCAATTGATAAAAACGTTTTCTCGATAGTGATCAGCTGCTGGTCATGCTTGAACTTCGACTCTCTTAGACTGTATAGCACGAAGAATTCGAGCCACAAGTGCGCATTTCATGTAAACCTGCTCTTCCCGAAATGCTGTGCATCGGGACTGCGTATCGGACCCATCTTATCCTCTTCTTCAGAGGTGGAGGTTCCCGGTCTGGGCACCTTCGAAAGTGATGGTGGGCTTGGGACACGCCTCAGGTTATTAGACGTCTGCCGCCAGCCCCACCCGCGTCACCCGATTCAAACTCTGCGGGCAGCCTTAGACACTGGAAGATAAGTCAGGCCGTCCGCTACTCCATTGCGTTTTATCCAGACTCTACTCGCCACTGCAATGCGCTCGCTATGATATTTGGCTCGAATGTACTTTCCACTTTTTCAGTATGTTAAAGACATGGAGGAGTATGATACTTTCCATCTGAGATTCTACCTTCTGGAAAGATTCACTGAAAAAGAAGTGATAAGATTACACAATGGTAAGATCTTTTTTTGTGTTCTGCAACTGATAATTTACAGCAGCCTCTGCAGGATCTGACATTGCCATCATGGATAACGATGATTTGATACACATCCCGAAATTCGAATGGGATGAAGATGATCATTTCGAAATTGCGCTCGCCAACAATCCTAAGCTCGACACCAGCGAACTGCGCACAACACTCAAAAATAGGAATAGGTCTACTGCCAATGTACAGCGGCCTTTTTGTAAGTTTCATGCTTTCAGTCCTGAACTCGACGTTTTACTATATACCTCCACCAGTGGTGGCCGCAGAAACGGGGCGGGAGGGCGGGGGCATGGAGAAAATTGGGGACCCAGACGGGAAATAAAATTAATAAAAATATAAATTTTAATACCAAAAAATAAATCATGACTTATAATAACGGGCTTAGTCTGTCACGTGTGTGTGTGCGTGTGTGTGTGTGTGTGAAACGAAATTCAGGGGGCGTGGCCTAGAGCTCTACAAGGGGTCCACCGTTGC
>JARK01001610.1:51123-78836 GCA_000688135.1 Ancylostoma ceylanicum
CCCGACGGAACATCTTGTTTGGCAAGCCGTTTGGCGTAGTTCGTTTGTCTGGCCAGTTGGCAAACCCGTTTACTAGGTTGTCAAACAAACCTCGCCAAATAGGTCGCCATTTGTGGCAAGTGCACGTAAAACTAGTAAACTGTCACAACATCTCACCTGTCCCACAAAATTCTGGGCGAAACGTTTCCTGCTCCGGATTTCATGTTCGATCGTGATGGTTTTGAATAGAAGCCTACATCGACTCAATACTCCCCGATTAAGACGAATCGATGCGTGTTGGGTGAATTTCAGCATGGATGATGCCATCCTTTGGATAAAGTAAAAATCTTCATAAGATAATCCATTTTAGCTTGCGGAGAGACAAGAATTATATCAGACCAATGTCGAATTATCGAGGGCACACTCCTTCTGGATGATACCAGGAACACTCGCATGCTCAACCTCGAGGAACTCTACGGTAGAATATCTTTGGTGAACTCGCAGCTGGAAAGTGTGCCCGCTATGCCACATCTCAGAAAAGTTGAATATACAAAAATAGAAAACTCAGAACCTTACGCAATTAAAATCGTGAACAATACGCGTCTGAAGAGCATCGGAGGGCTCACGAAGATTGAAGAGCTTGTGGTTGTTTCCCACACTAAATCAGTGCTAATCCGAGATAATCCGAAACTCTGCATCGAACCTGAGGATGCTGCGACAGATTTTGTGAAAAAATACGCTAGCCACGTAATGGTTTGCGGTGGGTTATGAAAATATTTGGAGGGATCGAGAACGATCAAGAACTAGTGGATGAAATGTAATTGTATTCAGGAAAAAGTCGCGCAATGAACGACGTAGAGCAAAGTTTCGGTATGTTTTTTTTTCTGCTCTGAAGTAATGAGAAATGTGACCAAAGCTTGAAAATGGATATCGGATCTAGAATAAGGACTCCGTCACAATTTAAAAACAGAATGATAGAAGTAGTCATGCTCGAGAATGCATTGAATTTGGGGCAAAAACATTAGAAGTTAATCAACCGACCTTGGCTCCCCCACAGCTCTAATGCTCACGAACAGTTTCTTTCGTTGGAGTATTCTGGACAATCAAGATCGAGAATGGATATATCTCAAGCATTTACACTGCAATGTTCAATAAATTGGGTGGGGGCATTTATGTACATTTGCGTGCACTATTCAATGGAAGTAGGAAATGTGCCGGTGAAAGTGGCCTTTATGAGGCAGGAGAAAGCCTCCCCCCCTCCCTGCTCCGATCAACTTTAGGAATAGTAGAGTCTAACTAGAGTGCGTGATTAATGTAGGAGAAGGAAGTCGAATAAAATCAAAACAGATAAAAAGGGACGGAGTAAAAATAACAAGTTGAGGAGCAATACAACGAGGGTGAGGGAGAGAGAGCTCACATTTGGTTTGTCTCGCTTTTATTCATCTCTTTGTCTCGGAGGTGGGGCGACCCGCTGTTGATGAAACGGATGTTCAGTTGTTGGTGGCTATTAGGAAATGGATGTTCGGTTTGCTTTTCCTACGCAGTAGTTGAAAGAGTAGCAGGTCTGGTGACAGCTGGAGGTTGCTCAAAAATTTCTCCAAAGTATTCGGAGGCCATTTCATGAAATAAGTTCATATACAGGGTGCGTCAAAAGTCTTTGGACAAGCATATTCGATTTTCAAAAAATGAGGAAGAAGAAATTGGAAAAGCTGATAGTTGCTGTGTGTTAGCGGCCTAATTGTTAACATAAATAATATTTTTGACTCCAAAATCCCCTGCACTGGTAGCGACATGGGCTTGTCAAAAATTAGATGTGGCGTTGGCCCGGCGCGCAACTTGATGAACTGAAATTCATTTCGGCCCTTCTCCAAAGTTATGGAAGAAATTTCAAATTCCTGTATGGCTCTCGGGAGGCCATAGCCCGCTGAATCTAGAAACCACTTCGAAATCTCCCAGAGTAGATGTAGGGCTTCCATAAGCGAATATTTGTCTGCACTATGGCAATAGAGAAGAGTACTCACTTTAAGGGGGCATTTCGTCATTCTATAAGTCCAAAATTACCATATATCTATTAAGAAAGAGCAAATAAACAAACCTATGACAGAAAAACCGTGGTGAAATATTTTTAAAACAAGCGAAAATTGCTGTTGTAGCGCGATTTCCGTGTTTTCGTGCAAAAATTTTGAGAACCGCCAAAAGCGAAGCTGACAATGAACCTGGCAGTGCTCCACCTATTTTTCGGATTTCCCAGGGATTTTTCTGGGTTCCACAGTAGAAGGCCTCTGCTACCCTCCACAGGAGTTTGGAGTCTCCTCACAAATAGATGGAGAAGTGGTGGGAGGAAAAGTACCTCCACTACCTGCGAGCCAGAACCCGCGTCTCACCTGTACTTTCCGAAGGCTGTGAACATACGAGAAGAGGAAACCTCAGGAACAAAAAAAAAATTTATATGCTCACAATTAGGTCATGAAGAGAAAAGAACCACTGGTTTTTGCAAACTCCCCCTCCCTGGATTTTTAGCGAGCGTTTATGCTTGTCCAAAGACTTAACGCACCCTGTATGTACATTATTTAGCGAACATTTGCGACTTACCAGGACCTCTTGTGCTACAGTTCCCACAATTTCCCCTGAGCTCTCCCCCGCCTCTAAGCAACACCGTCTTTATCAGTTTCATGTGTCAGCGTATGCGCGTAACAGAAAAATCTCTGTTTTGGTAATCCCAATACAATTTCTCCATCACACGCTCTCACTGCAAACAGCCTTTTTATGAACATAAGCAGTGTTTGTGTGTAAACCGATGTACGAATACTGATTGTCTGAACTGACTGTTCTGAAATTACGAGGGCAGGGCTGGTATTCATGAACGTCGCCGGGAAGGTTTTAGCCTTCCCGCTGGGTGAGTGAGTTTTGCGGGCAAAAAGTTTGTATTCATGAAACCGATGGTTACCTTCCCGGCCTACCCGGTTGTGTACGGGAAGGTTCCCGCTTACCAGACCCTGTAGACCTCGGGAAGCGATACCCGTCGATGAAAATTCGTCGCATTTTCAGCCATTATTGCTGTCCATTAGTGATTCTAGGCAGTATATTGCCTTACCAAAATTTTTTCTTTTGTCTCACATTGCTAATTGGATACTATTATATTTTCAATGGCGCGTGTGGCGCAGTGGCAAGAGGCTCGCTGCGCACGCACACGGTCGATGGTTCGACCGCGCCCGTGGCCAACCAAGCCATCCATCCCTCCGGGGTCGGTAAATTGGTACCAGAGGAGTCTGGGAGGATGAAGCACTGACTTGGTTCATCGTATGCCCCCCGCAAGTCACTGTATAGGGCACATACGCATTCAACGCCTCTACGATGCTCAGATGAAGTCGAATGCGTGGCGCATCCATCGTGACGGGATTGATCAACGCCGACCACTTTATCCACTTTATCCTTTATATTTTCAATCTGACCTCATTTCTTTCAATAGTGCTTGAACAATGTTTTATTCTGTTAGTAATGTGGGTAACTTCGCTGCTAACGATATTTTTTACTCCATTCACATATCGAGAGAACTGCATATGATTTCAGGGGTTGTCATTTCTGCATGCATTGAATCTTCGTATGATGCTCAAATTGTAGCATTTTGATAATCATTATCGCAGTCATCCGCAAAAAAAAACTTCAATGTAAACTATATTCTAGGCTGCTAGGCTGTATTTCGATGAAGAACCGATGACACTAATCCACTTATATTGCACATAATGTTGGAAAAATATGGAAAGGAGTAGTTTCCGCTCGGATTCTTCCTCAAAACATTCAAAATTCCTGACTTACGCCTTTCATATGCCAAAGCGCGCCCTAATTAGAGTACTAGTGCACGCGCTGCGGTCTTCCCGCTTCCTGGTCTTTCATGAATACAAAATTTACCCGTACGGGTGACGGGGAAGGTTCCCGCCGGGAACCAGCGGCAGCGGGTAGAGACCACGCTCTTTCCCGCTCCCGCGCGTTCATGAATACTAAGCACAGAGCGCATTCATTCTGATGGTTCCCACAAGTTTGAACCTGCCTTAGTGTTCTGGCTCTGCCAACTATACTTTGGAACATTCGAAAATTTTTTCGAATAATCGAATTTCCAATTTATTCGATTTTTTACTTTTATCGAATAATCGAATTTCGAATTTATTTGATTTTTCATTTTTTCCAATAATCGAATATCGAATATATTCGGTTCTTCAGTTTTATCGAATTATCGGATTTCGAATATATTGGATTCGCCACTTATTTCGAATTGTCGAATTTCAAATATATTCGATTCGTCATTTTTTCCAAATTTTCAAATATTTATTCGGTTTTTCACACTTCGAATAATCGAATAGATTTGAAATTTGGTTTCGTTTTCATTCTATCACTTGAGCTGTTTGACTATTTCGGAAATCGTGGAATGATAGACGCGCTGTATGTTTGACTTCAATCACGACATTCTCAAAACTCAAAGATACGAAGAAATATACCAGCTGAATTAGTGCTATAGGGATTCTAGCTGCAATATGGCACCAAATCTTAAAGGCAGGGTCTGAACAAAACGGTCTCTATGTGTCTCTTGCTTGAATAGTTGCATATACGATGGCAGTGACCTTAAAGTCAGTGTTTCACCTCATTAACAAGTTCTCGAGACTTGTACGGGAATGAGCACACTGACAACGGCACACGTGGAATGTCTTCGAACCACAGCGGGCCCTGTACTTTGAAGGGTGCTTCGCGGAGAATTTTGAATTTTTCAGCCGTCTGTGAGGAATGATTGGTGTCTTGCAAGAAATCAACTGATGTTACCGTGTTGTTTTTAGCATGAACACACGCGTTCACTACGTACACTAAACAGAAACTATTGTTGAAACCCACAATCGGTTGGGCCCCCTTAAAAAGGGTTATTAGCCACCTTGGAGCATTTCACATATATCACTGAAATCAGCGGCTTGAGAGAAGAACAGACATAGCTCCTTTACTGACGTGTAACCAGTGGTCGACCACTATACAGGGAACGTGGGTGTTGCTACGGGAGATGTGATGTTGCGCCATGTGGTGCTGCAGCACCTGTGTCTCTGTATTGGTGAACGCCTGTTGCATAAATCACAACAGCAACACCTCGTTGTTTTTGCATGTAGGACCGTCTCGACACGTCTTGCTGTGTTGGAGTAGTGCGATGAAGGCAGCCTCACGCAGAGCAAAGCTCATGGTACGCATATCCCGTAGCAACTTTCTTTGCCAGTCATTTCTCTTTCTATCTTCAAGGTTGACCTTGAGGAGCACTCTCAAAGTGCAATTATTTACGTGTTTAACATTATGAAGAGTGGTGGTGCTGACACAAACACTGGACAAGAAACTCAGCCGCGAACACCTTTCCGATACTACGTTATATAAAAGATCATCCTCACGTGCTTTCGACAAGGTTTCGAACGATCTTCAAAACACAATCAAACGAGTGCTAGGCAAGATATTAAATACTGGAAACGTGAAGCGTTTCATACAGACGTACCCCACTATTCCAACCTTCTATGCTTTGGTCAAAACGCACAAAATTCCTGTAGAGGTGGATTCGCAATGTATGGATGAAAAGGAATCAAAGGCCAATCATATCATCATGTGGCTGTCCATCAGATCGAATAAGCTGGTTTCTCGTCAAAGTACTGTCACCGCTCCTACAACATGTAGCAGCACATATAACCAATGTAGAAGAATTCATATCTGCCTTGAACCGTTGCGAGCTCCCTAACAGTGCATGCTACGCAAGTTTCGATGCAGTCTCGCTATATACAAACGTCAACAATGATGAGGCAGTTCACGCCATATTAGAACTTCTAAGCAGACATCAAAACGAAGTTCACACTTTCGGACTAAAGGATGATGACCTTCGAGAACTTATAGTAGCTACGTTAGCATGCAACATCTTCCAATTCGACGGAGAGTTCTATGCACAGAAACGTGGTCTCGCCATGGGTTTGAGGATTTCACCGTTGCTGGCCATCGTCTATCTGAATCGAATTGAAAGAAAGTCGCTCATCTCCGAAATTCTGTTTTATAAGCGATACGTAGACGATGTGTTTGTCATAAGTTCTAGCGATGAGGAGATACACATCTTGCTTGAAAACCTAAACACGTGTGACCCGAACATCAAACTCACAACGGAACTACCTGACGAAAACGGTTATCTCTCTTTCCTGAACACGAAAGTCCGGTATAAACGAAGGCAGAAAACAATTCCTGTGGCACAAGAAGGCGCACTCGAAAGCGTACTACTACACTCCAGGAGTGCGCATCCTATACAGGGTGCGCCATAAGTTCTTGCACACAATTTTTACTATGCCACACCCGCTGGATTCAACGTGATGGCATGACCTCTACGCCGGTACTGAGCCAACTCAATAGCAACTCAATACACCTATCAGATCAGGGATACGTCTCCATTTGCTTTTGTAATAACTCAAAGTTGAGAGAGTAGCGAGCACCTCGTGGCGCGCGGGTGTATCTGGTATAAAAGCTCTCGAAGCTTCACCTCAGCTCTCTGCTACGGGTCCAAACCTATATATGATATAGCGCTTGATTTGCTCTAAAACATAGTTGAGTACTGCTATCCACCAATATCGGATTGGCCTTATATAGGAGTTCGTTCTGAGCATAGGATTTCGGTCGTGCAGCATTTCAGGAGGCGCATATGGGACAGAGCAGATTCTAAGCTCTGTGGAAGCGTCATCTTCACGCTGTTCATCTTGAGTTGTAAGCAGCAAGGTGTCTTCTTCTCAAAAATACTCTGCGAGTGAAATCCAGAGTAACTTTGATGTTGTGGTTCATATAAAACTGAAAAAATTGCTCGTACACACCCTTTTCTTAAAAAGTTTCTGAAATTTCTGCAAGGAAGGGAAGGTGGGATTCCAGTACATCGGGTGAATTCCTCGATGACTCCTCCGTCTACTCCAACGATTTGGAGAGAAACGTTTTGATTTGCTCTGAGTAGTGCCTTCCGTTCTAGGAGACAGTGTGACCGCGCTCCAAACCGTGCCGCGAGTAGCTGACTTTTCTCTCAAGTTTGAGTTACTACGGAAGCAAATGAGGACATATTCCTGTTCTGATAGGTGAATTGGGTTGCTGTTGAGTTGACTCATTTTCGATATAGAGGTCATGCCATTATGTTGAATTCAACCGCTGTGGTGCTACTAAGTATGATGTGCAAGAACTTATGGCGCACCCTGTATACATGAAAGTCAATCACGACCTCGAAGGCAAGATCCTGGCGCCCCTATTCCGTTGCAGGAGGCATACCACTTGTGTTACCTTTTGTAAACGAACAGTGTGCGAGGGACGTCAACCGAATAGTGCGATCGTCAGGTCTCCCAGTAAAACTGATTTTCCGACCGCCACCTAATCTGAAGAACTTGCTTGCATCTTCGCGGATCTACGAAGAAAAATGTGGCCGGAACAGTTGCACATATTGTGCAGAAAGAAAAATATGTCACCTGCAGGGAACAGTGTACATGATAATATGCGAAGGATGTGGTGAAAGTTATGTTGGAGAGACAGCACGACCTCTCCACAAACGGATAGATGAACATCTACGAGCACTGCGGAATCCTGCTTCCTACCCAAACNCAAGTCATGCGAGCGAAGCGAGCATAAAGAAAAGTCTGGAAGTCCGGCGTCAGCCGGACGGCCAGACTGGTTATAAATACTAGACTAGATGGTTGAAAGAGTTTTGGTCTCGTGGACTAGGTTTTATGAGCGCATATCCAAGCAAAACCTAATTGGCTTACCAATTTTTGCGTTCTTGTTGGTTAAAAGATCACCTGTGAGAGAGCGAGGCTTTCAAAGGATAGAAGCCAAACTACAGAACTCACATAATACATATGTACCGGGGGCACCAAGGAAATCGTACAAACGGTTCAGTTCTTAGCCCCGAAATCGGAAGTGTGGAAATTTTCCCTGAGTGTTTCGATTGAGAGTTGGCACAAAGATCCTATAAGTTCCCACTGCACAGTAAGTTGGAATTTAGTAGAACTTATTGCATGCCTTCTATATAACATTTTCACTATACATAGTAATCTGTTAACTTAGTTTGCAAATAGTGTATCGACCAAATAAAAATCGGATAACTTCAACTAATTTGAGTAAGAACCGGAAGGTCCATCCGAAAAAAATTGAGTACTCTAAGCATAAAAGGATTTCTTCCATTTAAGGGTGCAGGGCTCTCTTTTCCTGAACGGTTCAATTTCCAGCTTATTCGAAAGCGAATGTTCGAATATCGAAGGCGTCCAATCCATTATTCGATCAACACACTACTTGCAAAATTTTGCCTGAGCTATTAATGCCAATGTCAAAGGGAGTTAGTAGTGAAATGGTGACTTCAGTTAACGGTGAAGTTCCTTGTGAGGTACGTAGTTCTGGGGGGAAGTCTTAGGGGATTGCATCAGAAGTGGGTAAGTCGCAATCGCTGCTACTATCGGTGGTTACATCGCTGATTGAATGTGTCGTTGAATAAAACAAGATAGGTGCAAGGGGTCATCTCTGGAAGAGACCTCCCATCCGATGTACACGCTGTATATTAGCACACAAAATTGATAGATGTCGTTTTACGGCACACCCATGTTTGTACGTGAGGGAAAGGACGTTTTCCTCATTTTCTCCTTTTTTCTATGATTCTTGTCAACACTTTTGCAGTCGTTATCTCTCTGTGGTGCAATAAGTGAAAACCATAAATGTTATATTGGTTTTTTTGCCCCTGAGTGGAAATCTAACAACTCTTGTGTTCCAAGCACTTTACATTTCAAAGACTACATATACCATACTTTACCTACTAATTTCCTTTTGTTGGTCGTTCCTTTCATTTACTAATGAGCACCAAGAGAACGAACCAATAGGAATAGTTTGTCTAGACGGAACTCAGGAAACTGACAAAACGTGTTTTGTATAAGATTGAAAGATGCAAATCCCACAATTAACACGTGCATTTTTTCAGTTAATAGTTCTAAACCAGCTATAGTTCAATCCATGCAGAACCCATACAAAAACAATGCATACCCACGCGGAACCCATGCGTTTCCAAAAATCCGATGCAAATTTGATGCAAAACCCAAGAAAAACCCACGATTTTCTCAGTCTCTGCATAGGTTCTGCGTGGGTTTTGCATGAGTTTTGCCTGAGAAGCGAAACGAACTATCCGTTCTAATCTCTCTCCATGCACTAACTTCCTCACACCGTCCATCATGAGATCAAAATTCTTTCAACCATTCAGTAGTTATTATAAAGGCTAGCCATGTGGAAGTGAATGCTTACCAGGCGTAAACTAAAAGTATTATACATTCGTCACGTACTCTAGTTCTAACATTCGTAGCGCGTCTCAAGACACAAAGAGCATATCCTGGTCTTGAATTATGCTGAAAAGCGTCTTTTCTGGGTTGACTATGTGGCGTATGAATCTATTTATTTCTTACGAAAGATTCCTTTTTGAAGAAGCACAATATAATTTCTCGAAATCTCGTAAGAGGAAGTTCTTTGAGATAGGTGAAGTGAACCTGCGGTCTCTGTTTGTTTTGGATTTCAAGTGAAGTGGGTCGTGTTAGCCACAGTATTTCTATTGAATGTCACCTTTAGAATATTGTAACCGACTCTCTTTGTTTCAACCATGCGCAGGTACGAGAGGGGGTTCAAAAGTTTTTGGAATGATCAGGAAGAGAATACAAAATCTTGCCAGGGAGAGAACCGAAGATCGGAAAAAAAGTCGGACCACGTGATTTGAGATTCGAGACGATTGGGCCAAAGAAGTAGCCACTGACTGTGTGCGATTTGTTTCGTTTTCAGTGTCATTCCGGAAACTTTTCAACCCATCCTCGAAATATTCGGCTCCTCTAGCTGTCACATCCACTATTTCGTCAAAGCGCAATACACGTCCCTAAAACTAGAATTCCTTGGCACCTGTGAAAGCCGTACCATCCGCTCTCACGTGTTCATACAGTCGTCTAGAGAGGTGGCGAAGTTTCTCTCATATACTTTTGTCTGCATCCCTCGCATGTTACCAAATACACAGTTCTTCGCAGTTGACAGATTTTCTTTTCTGTGCAGTAGGTACACTACTTTCGACCACATTTATCTTCATACATCCTCGACGATGTTAGCAGGCTCTTCAATTTCTACGGTGGTCGGAATATCAGCTTTATTGGTAGCATTGATGCTTTCACGGCTCGATTCACGTCCCTCGCAGTGTGTTTAATTAACTTATGGCTTATAACTTACCAGTGGTATACCTCTCGTGGCAAAAGAAGGGCGCCAGTCACAAAAAGTTGCAAAAGCACACTGTTTACCTTTATATTGCTCATGAACTAAGATATCTTAGCACTCAGCCCCAGCGTGCAAGTTCCGACTACATACCTCTTATGGATGATGAACTACAGCTCTTCTCTGCTCTGTCAACAGCCACAATGGCGAGAAACGAGCTTAGAACCAATGGAAATGTCGAGCCTCGACGATCTTTCAAGTGAAGTACACAATCTTCCTGTCGCTCCGTTGCACATGTTATTATTTTTGACATCGCATTCCCACGTGACTACAATGTCCAGACTCAAATACAAGTGATCTAATTACAGTAATATTCGAGTACATGCATAAACACATCAAATGCTACAGTTTGGTGGGAAAAAATCTCACGAATTTGAGTTGGTTGTCCAGGTATTCGCCACACCTATCTCATCTATGATGTATACGATGTCAGTGATTTCTGATGCTTTAGAGACAGCACAGACTGTTTCTATGGAACCGGAGGGATTAGGAAAACTAGCAGCGACAATACAATACACATCCTGAAATGCCTTTATTATTTACTACGGAGGGCCGCATTCCCTCATCACTTCCACAACACTGTATATGGCTTCATGCCACATGCTTGTTTGCAAATCCAGATATGTGAGATTGCAAACATTGTTGTTATCGCGGTAGTTTTCTGTCACTCAACAAATGATAAAGGTGATATCAATAGTCGCTCTGGAACGAAGCAGAGTTGAAATGGTGCAATTTCCACCATATCACTCAGTCACACCATATCACGATGGTGTCCTTTGATCCTGATCGTGTGTGCGATGAGCTCAGCTTGGCGATGCACATACTTATGTACAGTCCATCACATCAGTTTTTTTTTGGGATTTCTGTTCTTTGATCTTATCATCCATGGTTCTGAAATTTTCATTGATCCTGTGTCATTATTGAGAAGATTTGTATGACTACCTCATAACTATTTACCATATGAACTTGAAGCTTAGCCAACGTTCATCTTCTTCATGGCCTTCCTCACCTTATCTATTGTACAAGTTTGTATTGCCCAACTTCTAGTTCTTCAAACCCCTTCTCCTTTCTTTGAATTTTTCGCTAAGGACATGGGCATATGTTCTAGTATATCGCTCTCATACGGTCACAAGATTTCTCAAAACCTAGTCATCCTTGTAACTAGTACATAGCTCTTCTATCAGTCACGGCTATGCTTCCTTCCCTCTCACAATCAGTTCGTCGATAGCGCGAAATTCATAGGGTAACAACAGCTCGTTGTTGCAGCCATTATATTTCTGGCAAAATTTTTCAGCAGAAAGGCTACGTCATTGAAAAAGATATGTATGATAACATGGAGGATGACGTGAGCCTCAGACATATGACGCATTTCATAGCGACATCTCTACTTAAAACAGACAATACGAATTCTTAAATCCTCTCGTACAATTCGCATCGAATAGCGAACTTGAACAGGCGCTGTGTTACCGAAATTATTGAAGCTGTGTTGGCGAAACAGTATCCCATGGGCCATAAATTTATTTTCGTCAATCCAATTTCGACGAGAGACCTTTCTAAGTTTCCCTCAACACTGCTAAAAGGCTAGTTTTTTCTTACAAAAACATTTGTGTACTAGCTACCCACTCCGGTAGATTTCATAATTTAATGAAGTCCGATGTCAGCTTGTGCTGTCATTGAGGGTATCTGGTAGGTGGGTTTGAGTTAAAGTAGTAAGATCAGTAATGGGGGTTTGGTTAAGAAAACACTAAAACACTCGATGAAGTGGCTGATTATTGGCCTCATCAAAGGTGTTCAGAAGCACGAAATCTAGGGCCTTCACTACGCTACAGTACACGGATATCCTGATTGAGCTAATCTCTATATTTACGGAATATATCCGTTGGATATCTCTTGTTTTTTTCCTGCCTTGCAGAAAACATTTAAGGTTGGGGTAAATTCTGAACTAGACTCTGGAAACGACATACCCTCAGCACTTCATCAATCTTCTTTCATAATTTTTCTACCACTTATTCTTTCATTCTTTTTATTTTTATTCTTCCACTCCATCATTGTCTTATCGCTTCGTTTTCTAATCATTCGTAAGAACCATTATGATCTGGGTTGGGTTTCATAAATTCATAACCGGGTAAAACCAGGCTAGCGCACCAACTGTGAAGGTCTGCGTTTCATGGCATTGTATTGTCTATAGGCTAGCCAATCACGGCAGCCGTCGTTGATTTGCGTGGTTAAGGTTTCATGAATCCCATCCCTAGTGTACTCCTAAAGAAGAATGCTTGACAAGTCTGCAGTGTCAAGGTTTTGTCGGATCCCCCACCATGTTCCCACATCTCCAAAGTTTGCCCATGTCTTCCAGAATTGCCACAGCATTTATCGAGGCTATGTCCTTTGTTCCCAGGTCCAGGCGTTGTCTATAAGGAATGCCTAATGAGGCCGCAAATTGTTTATGCTCAAGAAACGTCATCCGCCTAGTGGTGTTTGGTTGTCTTTGGACAACAAGTAAATCGCCCTAGGATGATGATATAAAGGTCATGATAAGTCACTACGTTCAGCTGCGAGCTCACTGTCTCAATATTCGCTGAGAGTAACTTAATACCAACGATATCACAGTCCCAATAATGTCCTTATGCATAAATAGCTGTGTTACAAAGCATTGACGGGTTTATCTGTGGTATTCTCAACTCCCAAACCCTGCCACTTCCGGTGTAATAACTCCTGAATACGACTATAGCTCGTAAAGACGAATTGTTTCGGCGCCTGACTCACCCTTCGGCTTTAAACCATCAACAGGCTAGTAAAATTTTTGAAATAAGTGATAGGATTGTGAAATAATATAATCACTTGCTTTTATTCGTGGTATATACCATGAAAACTGTAGATAATCCTGAAAAAGCAGGTTAGGCTTGGACCGCTGATGTAGCTGGTGTACTCGCATATGTTGTTGTGCTTTGGCATAGCTGCTCTGTGAGATGTAATGATGAGACGAGGAATGTGATCACAGGAAACAAGTCTGTTGTTCTCAGCGAACGTGAATTGCGAAACAAATACTGCAAAGAACTCAAAGTGAAGAAGACTATGAATACAATGATATTTACCATTTGAGGGCGTAAGGATGGGCAGCAAGGCTGGCATGGGAAATAGCTTCTGTATCCGTCACTTTGGATCCAGATGACCTGAATTTTGAAAAAAAAAATCGAAGATATTGATTTCAAACTTAATTTTTGGAGAATGTTTATAGTGGACGTCGATGGCGGTGGCGCTTCAGCGGCCTCGGAAAACACGCAGCGCGACCGCGCCACTCATTATAGAATCGTTGCCGGAGTGGCGAATCTAGGTCTTCTTGATAGCTGGTCATCACGTTGGATGTTAACCAACAAGAAAACCAACAAAATATCAAGAAAACTCCATAGTTCGTTGTCCTTGAGAGGATTTTCGCTCGAGCGGCACGGTCGCGCCACGTGCTTTTCGAGGCCACGGAAAGGCCACCACCATCGACGCTCACTGTACAAAGAAATATTAACAAAAATGTAGAACGAAAAATAAGCTGACGCAAAATTTTTAACTAGTATTTCATGAATTGCTTACGAATGAGTTGGCATTCAGTTACTTTGGGTTTTTTCATGTTTGCAGAGTAGGATTAGGTCGATTAAATTATAGTAATCTGTGTAGAAGCTAGTTATTCAGTAGAATTTTTTTATGACTGCAGAGAAAACCTGATTCAGGCAGGCCTAGGAAAATCTGGGACCGGGTGCCTTGCTGAGATTACCTAGGGTAAGCGTGCTGACATCCCACAATAGTTAATTGTCCATCTCGTTAATAACGTGGGCATCAACGCGTTTACCTTGGGTAATGTAAATGATACATCCGGGCTCTGGAGACGCTATGATGCGCTAGTGTTGGAAGAAACGTATTACCAAGAACCGTTGAGGGTGAAAACGTTTTGGTCAGACAAACCGCATTCTAGGACCTGGATGCATTATTGAGATTACCCAAGGTCAACGCGTTGACGCCCGTGCTATTGATGGGTCAATTTATATGGCGTTGAAGTATTTACCCTGTATAATCTGAATGGTGCATGCGACTCCAGTCCTACATTGGTGTATTAACTGAGAAAGTTGAAGGGGGAGAGAAGGGAGCCAGCTTTTATAGACGTCAGCCGAGGGATAAGAAAATATTTCTTGAGCCCGCAACGCTTTTCCCGTCATTGTTGGGTAATAGTGGGATGATTCGGGAGCAAAATGTGGCTGAACCCTATTCAATGAACGTCCGAGCCACAGCTAAAGGAGCAGCAAACAGTGCATTCTTAATATATGTGTCAGAACACATTCCGGTTCTGAAACTCATAAATTTTCAAGTAGATGCAGGTTAATTCTGGTGATTACTCAGTAGAAAAGGTGGAAACTAATTTTTAAACGAACTTGCGGTCTACCTTTTGACGCATAATTTTTAAATGAACTTGCGGTCTACCTTTTGACGCACCGGATGACGTGCTTATAGTTCGTTCTTTCAGCTGCCGCTGCATCTATCACGACGATGTTTTCGATGGGTGTCAACTGTGCATTCCTAGCATTCCAAAGCCTGCCTACCCACCAAGCGGATAGGGGCGGAGCCGAGCTGCTGTCTTCCGGCGAAGAGCTCAGCGCCAGCTCGCCGCAGGTCATTCTGTGGTCCGACTTGAGAAATCGTGGCTTTTCTCTTGGCGTTTTCGTTAATTTCTCCACATTTTCGTAGATGTTCCAATTGTGCTAGTTGTCCTGAAGTTGCCCAGCGATGGAGCGTTGAGTACGAGCACGTTGCACTTCATCCTGCATTGCAAAATCTAATAGCTTTTGTGAGGAGCCCTTGGAATAACTTCGTTAGACCTCAATTTAGTCAGTTCCTCCTTGTTCGAGTTGTCCTAGTATTGGCTGGCTGGCTTGTTCAGCGTTGGGTAAGATACTACATAGTCAACTATGTCGTGATTAGGTTTCCCAGGTGTTTTGTCACTGATTGGCTGATAGCTCTGAGTTTTTCTTGTAGATCATTTTAATCTCCAGTTCTCCTCCTCTTGGCAATTGTTCAAGTTTTACTAGTCCCTTCAAGATCAATTTTTCCTTCATACAGGTCATTTTGAGAATTTTCCTAGCCTAACAGGCTTTCTACTGAGTTCTGCCAGTGGGAAAATTTTTACAATTTCCAGAGCGCAGAAATTGCAAATTATAACTGAGAACCTTTCCCGTGGATTTTTACGGGACTCCCACTGGCTTTCTGCGTCACCACCAAGCGGTTTTTCTGCATATTTTTTCGCTGCAATAGGGCTTTCTCTGTTTTTTTTTTCTAATGAAAACATTTCAAATTCAATGTGGAAAAAAATGGTCAGAAAAGCGCTTGATAATTGCTCGTCGAACTGATATGAATTTCAGGAAAAAGAAACGAAAAAAATTATTTTGCGATTTGTAGATGAAAATTTGAGCATCAGAGCTGCAGATTTACAGATTTAGCTCTGCATTTACCTCTGCATAGAGGGAGAGGTGATTGTCCTGGATGATTAATTACATGTCACAAGAGACAATATTATATATCATTCATGGATAGATAGACTTCTTTTCTGGATGTGAGTCCATCAATATTATCCATCTGGTCACTTATACGGGAACCAACGGGGTAAACTACGTGTTTTTCTAAAACCAACTCTAGTTTTATTTTTACATATTCGTGTATTGTATTGTTTACATGTTTATGTATTTACACATTACTTAGATATATGTATGGTCCGTTTTCAATTGTGATTGGAGCCCCAGCATTCAATTACCTCATCAGTGCTACTTAGTGAGCCAACTTCTACTTGTTGAAATAAAGCAGTAACAAGCAGTAACCAAAAAATACCAGGGATAAAAAAGGAAAAAAAGGAAGAGAAAGGGAAAGAGAATCTAACTGTACACTCCCTTTTACTTTCTCATCGCCTCTTTAGCAGTCTTTCATTCCAGCCCCTCCTTCTCTTGTTTTTCTTTTTTTTTTAATGGCTGAACTTATCCCAAGAATTTCAATTCTCACATGCTCTGGCACCTTTCACCGACGTGGTGTTTGACCACGACTCCTAAGGAAGCGTGAAAAATCGAGTTTCGCACCTCAACGAGCAACAGCCTGCCAGAGCCATGTCTACGTCGGTTTTTCTCCTCTCATTACTTACCCGACGACGTCAGGCGGCCTTCTATCAAGGAATCGCTCTGCAATGCGATTTTTTCTAATTTTTCTGGATGATGCGATATCCGTGAAATCGCAGCAATCGCCGCGATAGCAATTATTCACTGAATCGCGATACTTAAGTTTGATGTATTGCTTGGAATAGCAATAATATTTTGATGTATAGCATTTCGTTGCTATGAAAAGTATAGCTTTTATGTCCTCAAGAGGTTTATATTGTGGCGGAGATACATGAGGTTGTCGGCAACGTTTCCTCCCATTTTTTTTGCTTTTTATTTGAATTATTTCTTATAGTACACTCAGCAAATGACACATATAAAGACGAAAATTATCAGCAACATACGACCATTTTTCACGTAACTTTCGGGTCCCTTTATATAGAAATCGAGGGGAATTAATGATAATACTATGACTGGCAGTTGAATCGCTTGGTGTTAGCCAGTACTCAGTAAAAAATGAGAAATTATACCCACACCACTTCCTGCGTGCTCCCAGGATAACTCGTCCGAAGAATAGGTATAACTCGTCCAAGAACAGCCGAGAATTCTTCTCATTTTGCTGAGTTATGACAACCAAGATGTAAGAAAAAATTTTTTAACTGACGAAACTTCGGACAAATGACATTGTTCTAAGGCGTAAAGGGTCAAACCTAAAATAGGCGGTGTGACCAAGCTCTGCGATTGGCCCATTGCCTAAGTTGACCAATCTCTGAGCTTTTCTACGCCACTCTTTGCAGATACAGCGCTCCAAATTTTTGGTTTTGTAATGCAGCCACAAATATGTACTCGTTTAGTCGTTTGCGTGCCTTGCCAGTACCTTCTCAGTTTAAAGATTTAAAAATTAATATGTAATGAATTTGAGAAAAAGCAGAAATTTCTCGAAAATCCAGAAAAAACACGGTTTTCGAGAAAAATACCGTCTAGACGTCGCCTGTGCGGATACGCGAAGGATTTTTTGAGCTGGGCATTTTTTTCTATCAAAGCCGCAAAGCAGCAGGCTGGCAATCGAGATAAATTGACTGAGTAATATAAAAATGACCACTCAATCCTTGCGTAAGGTCTCAGAAATCGCAGGGAATTAGCCACTACCCGGATAAGCAGCGATTCAATAGTGAACTTTCAGGTAAATATTGAATTTCAAAGAAGAATGAATAAGTAATATCTGCTAAATAATGATATTTTAGTGCATTCGTACTACTGTAACTCACCCTATTAAAAGCAGACATTTCAATTATGAGCAACTACGCTTTTCGCAGAACTCCTACGATAATTATATTCCTTTGGTAGGCTGTAATTTCGCTACTTCTAGTTCCAAGAGCCATACATTGTTATTTTCGAGGAAAGTGCACTTTCTATAAATGCTATGGAGTTGCTAAGTGCAAGGAGCTATTAGAGCTGATGAAACTTGGAATACCACATGTATAATTTTCTGGAAATCTTTGTTACCGCATCCCAACATCAGTTCTTAAAACATCTCCTAAGAAAGTGCATCCTTATAGGGGAGAGCTGAGAAAATCTGCTCGGCTTTTTAGAAAGAATTTAATGGTCAGCAGCCCTCAGCAAAAATATTTCTGGTATATAGACTTCGAAAAACTATTGGAATCATATCGGATTTTTCTGGAATATCATATAGGTACCACTACTGCTGAAATAAAATCTAGAAAATAAAAAAATACAAAAGAAAGATGTAAACCTAAAGAGAAGATGGCTTCGGCCCTTGTCATTGGCTGTTTCCCATTCGGTGCCATCCACTTCCTGAACTAGTGGATCGGCTGGGTCCTGCCATGCTTTTCCACAACGTTTTCCTACTATAACATGACAAATGCGGCTCTAATGAGGCATACCACTCATCACTCCACTCCACACCCCCAAGCGCATCGCTATGTACTCATAATTTTGAGACAGTGACGAGTTGACACAAAGGGGGGAGGAAGAATTTGTTGAACGCGCCAATCACGTAACAGTAGCGCCGCCCCTTTTCAGCAAAATGCCCCGCAGCTCTACTAACTTGTCCTGCACCTACATGTTTTGTATAATTTTGAATAATCAAATCGAGTGTGGTGTGTTCAACCCAAAGAGGGCGGCATGAACAAGCACAGCGATTGGTCAACTCATGCAACCAGCCAATAGGAGAGCTCGGTCGCGCCGCCTTTTTCAGGTATAACGCTCCGCACCCATTGAATCGAGAGAATTGCGCAGAAAACTGATAACTCTCATCTAATAAAGTGACTGCCGAGTGTTGAGTGCTGTGCCTGGGGAAAGGGGTGTGGCCAAGCTCTGTGATTAGTCAATTCGTGAGAGTAGCCAATCAGAGAGCTGGCTCGTACCGCCATCTTCGTGCGTAACGATCCACACTCAATCTTCTGTTTTCGGAAAAAAATGGTGGCTCAAAATCAGGAGCGGTTGGTTTCTGTGACTATCGTAGTCGAAACTCTAGAATTCTTGGATCTCTACTCGCTGTAGCCTCAGTGTAAAATTACTTTTTATTTTATTTTCAGGCGTTTTCTTGTCAAAATAACTCTGGATTGCAGAATCCTCTCGCCAATTTCATCTCCTATTTCTAAATCATTGCAGCTCAGTATGCAAATTATGTGTTTATTTATTTATTTGAATACACTCATAGGTAACCAAAAGAACCCAGTCAAAGTCAGACATATGCTCCGCTTGAATAGTAATGGAAAAAAATATGGGACCACAACATGTGACGCGATAACAGATCATTCTCCTACTACGGAAGGTGGAAGAAATTTATCGCTAATTTTGTCCATGAAAAGTAAATAAATTCATCGATTTCCTATCCGTTATTCCCATCCGCTCCTTCTGCCGGAAACTCAACTAACTACTAGCTTTCCCTGGAAATCTTTTCAACGCTTATCTCAGCCTTTTTCAAGGACTACTGACAAGACAAGTGCAAGCCGTATTGGAGATGGGTTTTTCCTCCATTCCATTTAACCAATCGTCACGTCTTCTCTGGACAACTATAGCCACGTCGATTCTCGTCTGCTAAAATTCTTTCCTGCCTCCTGCAGAGCCCCCATACTTTATCAGGCCACCGCTACGTGTTTTTTAGGGATCTGCTCTAAATCGCCAGTTGTTCATCAAGATCCCAGCGTCTAGCAGCAAATATTTCACATGTTGGAACGGGCAGCAAGGGGGGGGGGCGTTTTGCAACAACGCTGCAGCAATGCATCACCTCCGCCGCCGCGGCTCGTAGACCGCCGCCACGGGCCCGCGAGCGATTCGATCTACAACACCGCTCAAGCGCGATGTTTACTTGCGCGGAAATCGGGGAATCGGTGTCCGCGGGCTTAAAATATGCATTTATGCTAAGACTTGCCATTACTTGTGAGGATGTTCTACCACATTCCACCAAAACGCTCCCAGCCAGCGATAACAATGGCGCATTGTGCGGGCCCGAGACAGCGAAAGGACAATGGGTACTTGCCAAAGTGCTAAACGCTTCGCTTCGTTCTTTAGCACTTTAAGCCGCTCGGCGCGGAGATTTTGGCCCTATTTTTGATGATGAAAACGGGCGATAAGGCTGAGGATGTATAGTGCCGTTCGGTTTTGGGGGGCTGTCCAACAAGGGATTTCTACGCTCCATGAAATATTTGGATCAATGACGACATGTCACGAGATTCCACACTCACACACGCTGGAACATTAAAGCGCCGCTGAGAAAATGTGCCAATCGGATGTAAACTATTTTTTTCTTCGTCTGGAAATAAGGAAACGGAAACTGCTCATATGGTTTCCAATCTGGAAAAAGAGGGGATATGAGGGAAGTCGGAAAAACTCCATCATATCTGAGTGCCTTAGTTACAGTAGCTACCAATAAAATTACCTCAATTTACCTGCGGAAACCCTCTAATGGAGTTTCCACTTCGCTAAGATGGACAAAAACATTAATATTGTTGTTCTGTCCGCTAAACTACACCTACTTACCTCATTGTTTTTTTCCTCGTTTTCCTTGTAGTCTTACTGTATTCGCTTTGGTTTATTTAATTATTACACTTATTATTTTGCTGCCAATTTGCGCCTGTACTGTAAGTACATGTGCAACCACTGTTTCCTCCTTTTTCACATGCCCATGCTCATAGTTCATTTAAATAAAAATAATAAATTAATATTTATAATAAATTGGCGATTGCGCATTGTGCGGGCGCGAGACAACCAAAGAACAATGGGTGCTTGCCAAATTTAAATTTAATTTAAGTAAAGAATCTATGTTCATATTTCATTCTTAAATTCTTCTGTCTGGTCATTTTTTATTTTTATTTATTTATTTATTTACTTATTATTTATTCATTACACCACTAGTGGTGCTCAGCAACAAACGTAATCAAGACATAATTGTGAATGGTGGTAGTATAGAAAGAATTTCCCGGATGTATTTAACCGTAGCGTTAACCGCTGCGGGTAGAATTAACCAACAGCGCATGTGCTCTGCTCAGGCTAGGCCTTAACTTTACCAGTTTATAATAGTATGTACCAGGCAAAATTTAAATCTTAGATCTGTAAAAATTGAAGCGAAAACTTTGAAAAATACCATTTCGCTTGGTGTTTAGGTCCTGTTGAAAGTAAATGTAAAAGAAATGGTTTCAAAGGCTCTATCATACCTAGGACTGAGCGACATGTTAGAATAGAAGTTCGAATGAATATTCGCTTTCCGAGTAAAGATAGGAGGCTAAATTACTTGAAAGATACAGTCATTTTTGTTTGTTTACAAACATACATACGTAGGTCACGGTGACGAAGTATAGCTTGTGGGGGTGAGGGTGTGGCTTTTTTAATTTGAGATTATCCAAAAACTATGGCTTTTTTTCACTTAGAGATTATCCAGAAACATTCCCTGTGAAAAAACTCTTCTAATCTCACGTCTTTCTTAGGAAGAACTGCACAAATTACTCGTAGATAACTAGTAAAAAATTTGATTCTGACAAAAAAAAACTCGTCTTATATCAGCTTCCAGGAAGTGTCCCGTATACACTTGGAATGTTGAGCGTCACACAAACCGCAAAAAAGTGACTCGTCTTGTCCTCTAGGGTTTTGGGGGAAATTTGTGACGGAAACAATTTTTTATGAATTCCGCCGACATTTGGTCGCACTTTTACTAAAGTCACAAGATTTCTGTTAACAATTAGTGCACTTACTCATTATTCAAAATTAATCAAACCATGATGAAAATTCTAGAAGATTTGTGTTGTTCACCTGTCGTAATTGAGTTTGACGGTGCTCTCTTCATTAGAAATATCAACGATAAACGTAGCGATGAAGAGAATTCGATTTTCAGTTTTACTCTAGCCATGTTCTCGTTTTTTCATTTAGCTGCTTATTTATTTATTTATTTATTTGTTTTTTCGCTAACAAGTTATATTACTTGGAC
This sequence comes from Ancylostoma ceylanicum, assembly GCA_000688135.1. Taxonomy (NCBI): domain Eukaryota; kingdom Metazoa; phylum Nematoda; class Chromadorea; order Rhabditida; family Ancylostomatidae; genus Ancylostoma; species Ancylostoma ceylanicum. Next base: position 72,970 of record JARK01001610.1, read on the forward strand.
ATCCTGTTGCTGTTCACATTGTGTTTTTAAGATATTTTTAGAAAAGAGCTTCTTCTGCACGTGGAGAGCTCCTCTAATTTCTCCATTATCAGAAAGACCTATGTACATCATTTCAGGCAACATAAGTAAGTAAATAAATAAGTAAATAAATGAATAAATAAATGGTCGAATTTTCATATAGAACTGGATAATATCGCACTAACCGGAGCATTATTCAGCAATGTTTTAAGTAACGGAACTTCTTCTGAGCGACTCCAAAGCATTTCATATTTAAAAAAAAACTCTTTTCCCAAAGTTTTTTTTACAGGGCTCTCACTTTGCAGAAGAGTTTGGGAAGTGTTCGTTGATAGAATATTCTCAAATTTCTCAACCAATCTGAAGTCAAATGTAATTTTGGTTTTTTTTTTTTGTGGGCTGTGGGCATTTGCAAGCTTCTTGCTGAGATTCTCCATGTGCCATGAATGAATAAATTGTATTTGTATGGGAAAGAAATAAGATAATAAGAATAAGAGAGATAAGAAAAATTGGATAAATATGGATCTCAAAAATTTACTGGTAAAATATACTGACAAATCTTGCAGGTAACCCTCTTTTCCGAACTACATAGTTTTCGAAATTTTTTTTTCGACCTTTAGTGAATTTGAAGTAAAAATTCCGGTTTCAGACTTTCTTTAACTAGGAGGTGATGGCACGACGCGGTGGTGCCTGTATGTCTCGTGTCGCATGATACAACCTGGACCTTCTATTCTTGGGACCGCCTATCTGATTTTCTTCAAATAGAGCACGGTTACGTGCGTATATGTGTGCTCAGATGTTTTGAGAAGTCTCAGGCTCTTATACCACACGACAACGATGTCCGAACTCCCTGGCGGGGCAGCAACGCATTGATCCTATTTTAGACTACGTCGAGAACAAATGCTCCTCTTATGCTGCTCTTCTTCCTGATGCCGCTTGGATTTGTCAGCTGTTTGGAATCTTTTCGCACTTTGGGGAATTTTTCTTCATTCAAATTCTCCTAGGAAGTTTACCACCTGTTCGCTGTGCTTTCTGATTCCGTGATGGGTTCTTTATCTGGTCAATGGTAAACATTTCTTGTTGACCAATTCTCTTTCTCTTGATTCTCTTGAGGACTATTTGTAGTCAAAATTTCTTCTAGGATTGCCCTTGTCTGTTTGTTTATTTACCTATTCCATTATTTATCTGTTTACTCAGTTGTTTAGCTGAAATGTCCTCTATTAAAAGTAGAACAGCACAATCACATAGCTGATTCGTTTGTTTAGGTTTTTAAAAGAATCCCGAGTCTGGATGCATAATTGAGATTATCCAGGGTAAACCTATTGAAGCACATGTAAACAATGGGTAAAGTCGAGCGGGTGGTGTTGGCACGTTTACTCTAGATAATCTCATTGGTCCCTACTTCATTTTCCTCTCCTTTTCTCGAGCATCACATCACCCTTCAACCTCTATCAGTTGCTTCATCCCCTTCTTCATTTCCCAGATACTCAACTATCGTCGTTTTTGAAACGGACCATATCACATGTTCATTTTTGAAAGAGAAAAAATCCTGACTACGACTCTATGGTAGGCCAAGCCCTTTAAAATGACTTATTACTCCTCAAAAGCCTAAGGAAACAAATAAATATGCTGTATGTGGGCATTTGCTTGCTTCAGATAAGGTTTCCGTGACAGCAGCACGTGGTAAAATCCTCTTAGGAAACTTACGATGCGAAAGATGTATGGAATCCCTGCTTTTGCGTCAACGTAAGACCTTAATTCGATGTTTTCATGCAAACATGTGAGCTTGGGCATGTTGAAAAGCTTTTTGGAAGCTCTTCTTGGATTAGTTTATGGGACTTGGTTGGAATGTGAATCGCACCTTGGAACAAAGCACTTCGTTTTCGTGGAGAAAATATCCAGAAGCTTAGTTCTTGAACTTTGGTTCCCTGTTGTATAAGCAGCCTAGTGTATACAAAGTGCTATGGGGTCATCGCTGAGCTTTGAAGAATTCATGCTCATTTTTTCCCGAATTCTTTCCAGGATCAGAGCGGATTAGGGAATCCTAAGATCCCACGTGAGGCAATTCCGCCAGACTCGTTGAATCAGAGGATTAAATGTGTTTTGATGTCAAGGTAGCTTAGTGATGTCGTTCGGAAATGTTACCACGTCGCTATATCCGCGCTATGTATGCAGTTGTGGGATTGTGTAGGAATCTCTGCATCCGTTGCGTTTTCTCTTTCTCTTCCGTTCTCTCTCTCTCTCTCTCTCTCTCTCTCTTTTATTGCTTTTTCAAAGCTTTTGCTTCTAGCTTATACATTAAATAATCATTTTTCCGCGTTAATCCGTGGTGTTTCTTAAGTAGCTAATGCTTTAATTAAGCAGTCGATGATACCATACTTCGGTAAATCCCGGGTAATTTCCGTTAATTCTACAAAATTTGCCCCAATTCTCGCGCTTATTCTGGAATTCGGATGAAAACATCCAGCTAAAACCAGTCTAGTTTCAGAACAAAAGTTGTTAAAATTGAGCTATTTTTTTCTGAACGGGGCTCAACGCGCGTTGCGGTCAGGTTCAGGGGCCGCATGGATAATTGAGATTACCCGGGGTAAATGTGTCAACACATCATAAATTTGCCCAGGCATACATCAACGGGTTAGCATGGACGGCAGCGTCTATCTTGAGTGATCTCAATGATACATCCAGTCCCAAGTTAATGGGTTTAGATTTTGCTAGCCTTTTCCCTCCCTTTATTTAGTATGTATGGCTATGTAGTAGTATGTTGCGCAGTATGGCAGAACATTGTATCAGGTAAAGTTCGATTTGCGAATAGTCGAATTCGAATAATGCGAGGATTAAAATTTTCGTTGTTAGAAAACAGGAGGCTCGCAGCGATAGGACTGCATCATTGAGATTACCCAGGGTAAACACTCTGATGCCAGCCCTACAGATGGGTAAACTCGGGCGGAATGGAGTTGGGGGGGGGGAACCTAAAATTGTTCGTTATATTTACCTGTCCTACAAGTTCTGACCTGTTAGCCGACATGTTGCGAATACTCTGACTTGTTAGCATACAAGTTAATACAATAGCTATCCAAAATAGTAACAGGTAAGAACGTGTAGGACAGGCCAATACATCAACCAAGGTGCCCACTTTATTTTTTTTTCTAAATTTGCGTGGTGTTGACACGTTTACCCTGGGTAATCTCAATTACGCATGCGGCTCCTGGGTGAAAAAACAATGACTGTAGAGCTTTTTCTTTCTGTAGTGCTCGATTTTCCAGATGTGAATTCTAAATTATTCACTGGATTAATAGAAACCGTAAGGTTATGTTTATGTGGTGAACACCCTACTACCTAATACCTAGTTCTAGAACCTGGTTTTTGGAAACCCACTTCTGAGTATTAGGTTATCCACATATTTTGCTTCCTTACTAGGTTTTCAGTGGATCAAAGACCCATATAATTTGCTTCGTTCTTGTTTATGTATGCTCTGACAATGAAGCCTTGGAGCCTTTGTGATGAGAAAATGTGGATCATCCCGTCATCCCGTGAGCCGAAGGTTCCTTGACGTTTCCTAGGATTCCATAGAAACGCGTGAACCAATCCCCGTCAGCTAAAGATCACTTGAATCTATTTCCGCTTGTTTTTTTCTGTCATTTCTCCTTCTATCTCTCTCCATTTTTCAATTTCTTCCCGTGCCTGGTTGCTAGTGATTTTTTATGGGAAATATAGTCAAATTATGATTTTTTTCTTTCATTTTGTGTTTTCTGCACCTCAAGATTATGTATGTAACTCACTACTACTGCTTGAACTTTGTCCTACAAGTAGTCCTTGAACGGCCATCAAATCCTCGAGTCTGCCCTCCGGGTGATAATGCGATTCACCCCCGCGCCATTGTTAGGTCAGTGCCGGCTCGCCAATTCACTTATCACGACGAAAACGCCTCAGTGACATCACCACGACGGCTATTTCGGGGTAACGTAGGCCTTAACGGCTTAACGACATTAACGCCTCCGGTCCAACACATGGTCCCATTGTTGTTTTTTCCGGGTTTCTACCATCGCTGCCGCTTCGACCAATCTGTCAACAACGCCATTCTTCTTTCAGCTTTTCAGCTTTTGCGAATCAATTCTTTCGTTCACTCACGAGAAAAACCGTCCAGCCTATGAGATTGAGTTTTCGAAAGCTCGGTGACTCATTGGTACGGAATGTGCACGTGCACGTGCAGATTTCACTGCTCAACAGCGCATTTCATTCAGCATTCCGCCATATATCTTGCTTATGTGCCAGGATTTTGCGGCAGCGGCCTCAGCTTAAGCTTTTCCTTCCCTGCACTTTTTCCCCCGAACGCCTTCCACTTCATCATATGATCCCTACGGCTTTTCGTTCAGTCGTCATCGTTTTCCTCTGAGGGCCCGCATTCCAGAAATTTCCCTCGCTTCAGATGAATTTCCTCCTCGCACTCGTAGTGCTGCTGCCCGGCTGCATTAGTGCGTTTTTCGTCTCCCAATGGAAATCGTTGCGAGAAAACGTGGAAATTGTTTCCGATGTCGGTCCAGGACATGAAAAGAGGTGATTGCTGTGCCATAAAGCTTGAAGGACGACGTGCTCAATGCTTTATTGATCCGAATTTTCAGATTTCTCTACTCACACAACTCTGAAGGGCCACTTTTCCTGTTTGTTACTCCCTGTGGAGCATCAGTGCACTGGAGGCTCTATAGCTTCAAAGGAGGTTAGTCATTCCAGAGATTTTTTCGTTTTTTTTTCTCTCGCGAACTTCCCTGTCAAATTGAATTATGGCAAGAAATACGTATGCATTTGTGAGCGTTCAGGGAAATTAAATTCCTAATTTTCATGAGAATTTGAATTCTTGTCGATTAGATAGAATTTCACTTTTTTTTGTTGGATAGTATAGTAGTGTAGGAAATTTTCCAATATTTTCTCCGGTTCTGGAGATCCTTGCAAATGAGACTTCCCGATTTTTGTAAATCGCATAATTAGACCCATGCGAAAGAGCGTATCTTCTAGTGCTCCAGGCTTTCTGTCTATTTTGATCATTCTTGCCTCCTTTCTTATTCTTTTCTATGTTCATTCTTACATTTTCCTACTTTTTTCTCCTTTTTTCTCTCCCCTTTACTAGCATACATACAGATAAGCCATCCTTGCATCAATTATCCTTGCACCGCAGAATACATCCCGTCTTCTCTGCCGCGCCGCTCCACCTATGCGGCGCGATAGGGCAGCTGGTCTCTGTGGTTGCCACCATTGATGTTTCGCTTACGTTTCCCATTGTTTTCGGAATGGAAATAAGCACACAAGGAAAAATGGTCGAAAATATGAACAGAATACCGACAACCACAGTGGTGAAGTGTTCTGCCGCGCCCCATAGGAGCAGTGGCGCGGCAGAGCTACAGGCGGTATTCTATGGTGCAAGGATTACTGACCGCCATTGTATGTGCAAGAAACATTAAGGTTATTGGCATCGTGGATTAAGGTTATTGGCATCGTGGATAAAAAATAGTGGCCATTAGTACCATCTAGAACAGAACAGTGCCTATTGTTTCTCTTACTGCATCCCGAGGGATTATCAGGACCATGGATAGATCGGCATGCCCCGGAATCACCATGAGTCTGAATGAATTAGGATAAGAGATGCACGAAATTCCAAGATTGCCGCCTCTCTCAGACATTCGCTCGGGAGTCCCGCCTGACAAAAAGCTTTCTTATCACATTCGGGACAAAATCAGGAGCTCCGGCGGGAGACATCATTTTGGTTTTGTTGCGGGATTAACCCGAGAATGGTGCGGGTTTGTTATTGCCACGTGGTAACCCTTATCAAATGAGGGGTATATAAGGGCCTCACTCTGCAG
>JARK01001610.1:79600-96728 GCA_000688135.1 Ancylostoma ceylanicum
GCGCTCGGCCGTGACGCGGATGCGAAATCCGCTAGTAGCGGCCGGCGTCGGGCAACGGACCGCATACGCGTTGCGGCCACCGTGCATTTTTGTTTTCTTCCGTTTTTCAGTTTCGGGAGAAAATCCGGTCTCCCGCATCATGATACTGGTATCATTTTCGGGACAAAATCCGGTCTCCCGCCGGAGCTTGCGGGACAAAGTCGGGATGTTGCGGGACAAAAACTCAAAGTTTTTGATGACTCCCGCTCACCCTCGAGCGGGAGTCATCATTTTGTAGTGCGGGACTCCCGAGCGAATGTCTGAGCTGCTCTTCCATTTTACCTTTTGAGAAGATTAGCGATTTCATTTTCGCACATTGGTGGTCAGAAGACCATGATAGTCGCCCTCTTGCAGAGTTCCTTACATTTCTTTTTTTCGTTTTTGAAACATCATGCTACTTATCAACTTTTTCATCTTCTTCACGTAACCCTACCTACAACCGTTTGTATCCCACTACATTCAATGATAGGCCTATTTTCCGGGGGTAATGAAATATTTCTGCGGAAGTGAATACATTATCCACAAAGTTCGTATGAATGTCATGGAAGCGCAGAACATTACCATGGGGGTGTGTCAGTACCTGGCCTTTCGCACAATTTGTTGAAACTTACCAGTAAACCTGACGTACAATGAGGTAGAACGTAGGAATCTTGCTTGCACATCTCTCTCTAAGGCTGATAGAATCGTTTCTCCTGCTATTCATGATGCTATTTCCCTTTAAGTGTATTCTAGTTCTATTACAATTAGGCTATCAGACGCTTCATTCATGCGAAATTCTCTTCCATTCATCTATATGCATAGTACGCGGAATGTTTTCATCCACAAGTCCATCAGCAATGATTAATCTCTTAGTGCATCTTGCTGATTTTCCCACTAATATTAGGACGTGCACGAAAGTCAATTACACTCTGCCATACTCCATTTGTGATCTTTACTGCCTACCTCTTTTAAGGATAGTGGGAAGAGTGCATATCACTATAGATATCCAGGAGCACTACGACATCCATTATTAGGTTATTTTACTGTGTGAGACACCCTTTGCAAAAGGTTAACACACTTTTTCCAAATCAGATAAGCGTGCAGGATACGCAGAACCCGGAAATCCACGGCTACTCGGATTTTCCGCTGTCGCGACGTCTATCAACGGCTCGTAAATGTCTGGTGGCGGCCGGAAAATCTGCCAACACTACAGGCCGTAAACAAAATTAGCGCCCACAACAGCATTTGCCGTTGTTTGCATCGCGAACGAACGACGTCTCGAGAACGAATTTTCACTTTCGACGTCGACTCGGAACGTTTATTTGGGGTCATTTGGGCCCGCGTGGACAAGAACACAGCGGGTTGGGATTGGCTAAAAACGTGCTGTTTTAGCGTTGTTTGTTTCGTTTTTTTTTCACGATCGAGAGAAAGTCAGCACATGAGGGAGCCGAAAGAATAGCTGCTGATTGGGGAGGCTTGCGAAACGAAAGGGTGCATCATGAGGATCCATAAATCGGGGCGCTGAGGAAAGCTACACTTCCAGTCTAGTTCAAGCACCGGAACTCGGAACCTATTCGTGAAAAAATCTTAGGACATTTGATTTGACTGCTGCGTTACTAGCATCGTTCTTTCTTCAATTTATTCCTTGATCTCAAATTAGATTAGGATTTCAACTGCTTACTTTAGTAGGCTGTGAAAACTCTCTGTATATGTAGGCAGTGGAAGCATGCATCATTAAGATTACCCACGGTAAACATGCTAACACCGCACAAGCTCACTTGTCGTTGTTCGCAGCGTCACCACGTCTACCCTGGGTAATCGCAATAGAGCACCCAGACCCAGGCCAATCCTGGCGATGCAACACCGTGTGCGTAGGGTAATTATGCATTAGGTTATGCTTACCACTAGGTTTCTCAGTGGTTTCTATATAAGAAATGAGCCTAATAGGTAGCAGTAGTTACATTAAGTGAATAAAAATACGTAAAAATAAATATATTAAAAATAAATATGTGTATTGTAAATTGAAATTGTAAACCAAATTAAATTAAAACAGATTAAATTAATGTAAAAGTGAGTAGTAAACTGTAGACCTTTTACTCGTTTTTTTTCGAAGTTCTGAGCTTTTCATTAGCGAGGAAATATCTACAATACTCCTAAATTTTTTAATAGAAGTCAACAATTGCTGGAAAACTAGCGTGCTTACCTATTCGCATGCTTTCAGCCTTGAAAAAAAAAAAGAAAATTTCCTACAAATGTCAAATCCAGCCCTTATTTAGCACTCATGGTACCTAATTCTACTGTAGTTATCGTGTTAACCATATGAAAATCACCCTTGCTTGTAAAAATGCATGAGCTTTATATAGGGGCGATAGATCAACATCATCGTGATTGCTCCCGGAAATTCCCTATGCTAGCGGAAAGAGCAAATATCCTGTAGGGGAGAGACTGCAGTGAATTTCGTGGCTAAAACAAATCCAGGCTATTTCCGGAAACCGCGTGTAGCTCAGAAGAGCGTTGCGTTCAAGACTTTGAGGGAAACTCGTTGAGGTGCTTCGAGTTGATGGTTTTTTTTTCTATCAAGAGAATCCTCGATATAATCTGTCTTATAAAAATTCGACTACGTAGTTTCCTGCGAGGTTGCCTCTGGTGTTCTTTTGACCACTTTTTTCCACTTTTGATACAACGTTGTACCTTCTGCACGGGCATTGAACATTTACTAAAATCATGTGAATGTAATGTTGTATTAGAAAATAGAGGTACTGCACGGAATAGTATAAGCAATGGTCCGTGTCGTGGGATTTTATGGTTTGCCCACGTTACCGTTCATTAAATTTGTGGAGAAAGTGTAGGATCACCACAAAAAGTGCCAGGTTTTGTGAGCTGCTTTGAGAGGCCTAAGCATGCTCATCAGGGATCATTGAGACTACCCAGGGTAAACGTGTTACAACCACACAAATTTACCTTTTGTTAAAACCGTTGTCAACATGTCTACCCTGGGTAATCTCAATTATGCGACCAAGCCCAGGTCCTTCTAGAATCTTATTAGAGCCTACTCAGACATGAAAGACTCCTAGACACACCACGTGCCTTCAATAAACTACCATCAGCTTGCACTCTCAAGGATTGGAGCTCTGCTTTCCGCACGGACTGCCGTCCTCTTCATTTGCAGGAAAAATCCTGAAAGGGCATAACGTCTCGCGGTTGGCTACAAATCGGAAGGGCTCGTTAAACCACGCACGTTCCCGTTTTTTCTTCTTGCTTTTCAATCAAGGAAAGGCAAGGAGAGCAAATGGTATGGTTCGCTGAATGAAGAGCTTGCTACCCAAGACCAGGAACTCCGCGGGGGTCTTCAAATCTTCTGATGGGCGGTGTACTTGATTTCTTTGTTTTTGTTTTCGAGTCGCAACGAACACGCTGCTTTTGAGCGATTGCACGCTGCTTCGGAGCAGCCGGGCTTTGTACGGAAGCACTAGCCGAAGACTAATAGGGCTAATAAGAGCCCTCATTTGGTTTAGGGTAGAATCGCGACGAGAATAACAAGTCTATGCAGGAGAAAGGCAAAAACTGGGGAAATAGGTTATTCTAGAAGGTGAGTTTATTTTGGAAGGTATCACAACAGTTTGACATCTATTCTTGTGTCCTTCTAAGCAGAGGAGGGGTGAGAGCATGCTGGGTAGGGTAAAAATTCGACAAGATTGATAGTGGTATTGAATCTATAAGATTTTCCATCTAAGGAAAAAGTTCACAAAGTCCAAATCCCGTCCATAAGTACCCAAACAGAACAGGGCCTGTATAAATTTTGAGATAACCCATGGTAAAGTGTCAACGCACCCAAGTCTGCCCCTTAACTGGCACCCACTGGCATGTTTACCCTTATGTTGGTAGGTGAAATCCATGGGTATGACGTTACCCAACGTTAGAATGAGAACAGTGGCCGCATGCTTTGTTGAGATTACCCAAGGTGAACGTGTTAACACAGCACAAAGTTACCCACCATTAACACGGGCGTTTTCACGTTTACTCTGGGTAATCTCAATGATGCATACAGGTCCAGGGTCCGCATGCATCATTGAGATTGCCCAGGGTAAACGTGTTTACACTTCACAAAATTACCGATAGTTAACATCCGCGTCATTACGTTTACCCTGGTTAATCAGAATGATGCACCCAAGTCCTGTACATATATTGTGCGGTTTGTGTGGGATTTGCAACGCCTTCCTACCATGCGTATGTCATGCAGATCTCGTGCAAACTTCATGCTAAGTGAACCCACATCATCATAAGGGACAGAGGGATTTCCATTGGATCCTGCGTTGAATATACGTAGGCTTCAGTAATTTCTGCTTCATGCGAGCTTCAAATTCCTAATTCAAGCATTGGATTTCTGCTACGGATGTGATGCAAATAATCGGAATTGGCGCAAAATCCATGCACCTTTCATGAGAGCTACGGTTTCACCCATATAGAAAACTATTGATCGGTGTTATCCACTGTTCTAGAACTCGATGGGATTATTCGCTTCTCTTCAGTTATTGGTCAGGCAGCCGAAATTATTTCTAAAGATTACCTTTGAAACCGCGATTTTCACATAAATCCTTTAAAATTGTAGATAAACTTCTCAAAATAGCCAGGATCTTCTTTTTTTTTGAGGGAATGGTTTCCTTTTTTTTGTTTCTTTTCCAAATCAGTGGCTTCTTTATACAATACCTATCTTCATACATACAATTCCCATATTTTCTGCACATGCACATTACCTGAATAAATTTACGCCTTCAGCCCTAGGAACTAAAAGATACTAAGTTGGCCAAAAATCCCTGTCTGAGATGTTTACTTCTTTTTGTATCAATCACAGCTTTATCTAATGACTTTCTTGACCTATAATATATTAGGCTGTCCCATAAATAATGGCCGCCTTGAAGCTGAGCTTCGCAAGGTGCATATGTAGCTGTGAAAATCACAGAAACAAAAGAATGACAAGGTGGTCCTAGAATGTAACCTTGTGATAACCATGTGCACACCTTGTGCTTGCTTATCGTTCAAGAATTGTTTACCTAGCTTTCAAAATTATGAGGTTATGAACTTTCAATTTTCTTGGCTGCAGCCATTATTTTTGGGACAACATAATAATACGTAGTTAAATATCATCTTGTCAATGCAAAGGTACTTTCCCATGGATTTTTGTCGTTGTCTCAAAATACTCTACAAATTGAAAGTTATAATGCTCAATGAGTTGGTGTACCTACCCTGTCCCGGCAAAAACCGCAAATTTTCCCCGCACATCACCGTCAACTCACAAGCAGCCGCAAATGTGGCAAATTTGGTGGTGAATTGCCTCGCTGAAGGGCTTTTTCGCTGGGGCAAAAAAGTGTGGAGGCACTTCCGAAGCTGAGTACAAGTGCTTTTAAGGCTCGAAATGGGTAGCTATGAGGTTCGACGAGGGGATTTGCTTCATACGGTCGGTGGCAAAAAACAAATATGAAAGAAGAGCTTTATGGCTTAGATAGGGCTTTGGTGGCGGTGGAAAAGAGGCCTTTGATGTTTAAGCGGGCAGATTTTTTGGAAGGATTAGAAATTTGAAGCCAAGGATTAACTCGAGCGCTAGTTGAGACCTCTCTGCACTATGTGATTGATATTTATGTACTATTTTTATGGAATTGTGTGGTCCTCTCTGTCTCCGCATGGTCAAATTGATGTAAGGATGCTATAGTGATTCGGAAATATCAACAGGGAAATAAAATAGAGTAAAAAAAGGAAGTAAAAGAAATAGGAAACAATACTATGGCGCTGCAAAAAACCATTCCATGTTGCTAAATATTACACATATTATACCTGCTACAGTAATTATACCTGCCACGGTTGGCTACCTACACTATGTCTCCTGTAACATCCGGACTCCCAATGCTCAGAATGTTCTTCCTGCAGAGCGTAGAAAGCCACGTGGCACTGCCTACAGTATGCTACAGTACACCACGAGAAGTAATTTCATTGCTGTTACCTAATTCACTTCAATAACTTCCATTCCGTCTCTCGTCTCTTTCTAATTTCTTTTTTATTCCCTTCGCTCTCTCCACTGCAATGAAATTTTCACTTACAGACATCTCCGAGCTAACTCCAAACGAGTCCTTGGATTCGCCGAAGTTGGAGTTGATAGCTGGTCAAGAGGATGATCGGCGAATGACGTTCTTCAAGCAGCATGTATCGAGAGGTGAGGATTACCTGAGAATTCCCTTTGGGACCACAATTATTACCGTACGCCCGACTGCTCGTCATAAATCCACCTGAAATAGGGGGTGTTTACTATCGTGAGAGGCACTGAGGCATTATCAGGCATCCATGATTGGCACACTCATTCAGTTAGCCAGTCACAGTAGCGTCGCAACGCCCCATTTCCCATCAACGGTATACAAGCTGAAATGGAGCATAAACCTGCGAAGCGTGATCTAAAAATAATTCCACCCAAACTCAACTACAGTAAAACTTCAAATTTCACTTGATTTCGGACCGTAAAATATATTTAATGACGAATTTTTCTTTACATTTTGCTGCTTTAAGGTAATGCCCCTGTTGATCGAGACAAAATTTATTAATTTCCCAGTTGGGACCATCTGCTCATTCCCAGTACACCTGACAAAAGGAATGGATTTCCGTTAAAATATCCACCATCACTATACTGTACTCATACCTCCAGAAATACCACTTGTTTTATTTACTGTAACTTACTTCACTTAACCGAGTAAATTACCACAGCACTGCTTTTATAATTTGAGGCTTTGAGGTAAATTCCACAAGTAAATTACCCGGGTAGCCCGAATGAACTGTGTGTGGAAAGCTTGGGATTGGGCGTCGCGATTGAACTCTGTGATTGGCCAGTTGCTTGTGTTGACCAATCGCATAACTGGGCCGCGGCAACTTCTTCAGAGTCCGTATGCATCACTCAGATTACGCAGGGTAAATGTGCTAAATCACCAAATTTACCAATTATTAAGATGGGTGTCAGCAAGTTTACCCTGAGTAATTCCAGTGGAGCATTCAGGCCGAGGTGTCACGCATTAGGGTAGGGTCTCGTCAGCCTAATGCCTGAATTGCATAAATTCACTAGGAGTTTACAGTATGCAGCCGCAGTCTCTTACCGTAACTCTTATGCTTGTGCTTTTTTTCGCTCAGGGGTTGTGGATGAATGAATTAATCCGTTTCTGGCTCTGGAACCAATAAAATTTCCCTTCGTGGCACGACGATGCAATGGATATGCGCTCCGGAAAGGTATTTTCTATGATTTAATCGGCTTTCAAAGCCATTCACATCAAGTGCGCCTAATCTCTCTGGATAAACTTCCCATATCCTGAAACGAGACCAGATAGGCTTCTTGGCTTTGAAAATAAAATCCTAGTGCTTTGCTTCCCGGAAAATGGTGAAGTCCCGTCCTGTCGAGGGGCTACGGTAACCAAGAGCAACATTATTTTTAGAAATAAAACCAGCAAAATCACCAAATTTCTTCCTGGAACTGATTTACTGCTTGACGTGCAGAGAAAATCGCTCTAGCGCCTTGAATCTCGTACTAAGTAGGCTGCAAAATCAGCACAACGTGCAGCAAGTTGTCGACAACTGACACAAAAACTCTCCACTATATCCGTCACACAAAGACATTCCACAGAGACCGCGTCGTTGACGACGCTACCGTACCTCAGCCGCCTCGCCGCTGCTGTCGTCATACACGTGTTTTGTGTGATTGTGTTGGAATGCAGGAGCGGCCCGCGATGTCACATGTCCGCGGGCTTGACCCTGAGGCCATGAGTCGCCCGCCGCCGGCGCCGCCGCGGCCGTGGACGGGGGCGAACAGTTGCAGAGCAGTCGGGATGGCTGCGGAGCGCACATTCCCGACATTCCACAGACTCGACAACTGTCTCCACGTTAGGGGCCGATTGATCATCATGCTCGACGATTGACTCGCTAGGGGGGAATGGGGCCAGCTCCAGCCACGTATGAGGGAAAAACAGTGTTGTGGTATTGATTTTTCGCGGAGTGATCGATTTTTCCACATCTTCTTGAGCTTCATCACTCTGGCAGGAGATGGGAAATTCTCCCCTTCGAGGTTTATTTTCCCAGAAAATGTGCAACATTTGTCCATCCCTTTCAAAACTAATCAGGCTCAATACAAGTTCCACTACCTCTAAGAAATTCTCTAGTTGTGTGCCTCAATTTGGTTCCTGAGAGATTTTTTCGGAGGACAAATATGGCCGCGTTGGACTAACCCAAATTGAATCTCATGTTTTCTGGATAATTTGATCTCCAAGGCCGAGCTGACTACTTAACTCCTAGCTCTACGTATGAGTCATCCAGGCTTATGTTTTTTTTTCGGATATTTCACCTCTTCTCGGCATAATCAACTGTGGCAATTCGGCCATCACGTCATCGTCAACAGTCGAGCAGAAATCCGCTACACTGAAGGGATACTAAATGGCAAAATATGTTTTCAGTAGGATTTCCGGAAGAGTCCCTGGTGAGACAATGAATCTCTCACGACTGGAACTCCTTTGTTAGGAAGGCTTGAATTTCCACATTTCCACAGCTGCACTGCCCAGGAATACAGATGCAGCAGCGCTTGGAACTTAAGAGAATGTTCGCTGGCTTGAGGGAATTTCAATACCAAATCCAAGGATTCAAGGAGTTGCGAAGGTTACCCAAGTGAGAGGCAAAGATTGTCGAAACTCGGAATTCAGGATGTTCACCCGAGTACAGTCCTTAACAGTTTAGGAGCCGCATGCATCATTGATATTACCCAGGTAAGCGGGGCAAACTCTCGTAAATGCCTGAAGTAGGATGAATTTTGGGGGTAAGCACGATAACCACGGGAAGACTCAATGATGAATTCCACCACAGGGAACAATTAATGAGTCAGCTCTATGGTTGCACATACGTAATATTTTCTGGACGAGTCTTCCTGGAGCTGTATGAGGTCGAGGAACTTTGAATTGATGTATTTAGAAGCATCCACATCCGGATGTCTTTTGCAGAAATTCCCAAAAAAAAACCCTACGATTTTCAATGGAGTGTTAAAGGAATTGAAAAATATTCGAATATTCGAGTATTCGAATACATGCACATGGTGATAAAAGAGGTATCACCATATACAAAGTCGCTCCTAGAGGGGAAGAAAAGAAGGATAGATTTTAGTTCTACTGTGAATTACTTCCACGTCTTTACATCACTGGATTCATCCAGAAAACTCAAAAGATTATTCAAATTTTATTTGATTCTGCCAATGCACTTTTTTCTTACCTTTTTTCGGCAAATTCCATGAATTTGCTGCAAATTCTCTTCCTCCTTTTTCATTTTCCAGCAATTTCATTCGTCAAACTTGGCCTAACAAATTATTCGTCAACATTTTATGTACATAGCAATTTCTGACGAACGTCAAGGTGGCAAAAAGCCACTTCAGCGAATCGAAAACGTTTTTCTGTGTGGATTTCTCTGCGGGGATTAGTGGAAGGAAAAGTGCATGCGGACTGCCCGGTGGGGTTCAACTAAAGTTTCTGGACGGGATCTAATTTCCTCACGTAGAACACATCCAGCAAGAATTTCTGAGCAATTTTCGCCTTCCGAGAGTGAAATTTTCAATTTCAGGACCTCTGCTGCTGGTGCTCACCTCGTCATTCCCGTCGTCAGCCCGCTTGTTCCTCTCACATTCGCAGGATGAAATGGACGCTTTTTATCCGCCACTACCGCATGATACACGTCTAGCACATGCTGTCTCGAAGAGCGATGAGAATCCTGAGACGAATCAGGTGCTGATCACATGGAAAGCCGTCGATCGAGTGAGGTTCGTTGTTTTGGCGACGTTCCAGACGAGCGTCTTCTCAATAATTGAAGGAGTAGCTGTTTTTCTGCTCATCAGCTTTTTTTGTTGCTTGAGCTTTTGTCCAATCTTGGGTAGAAGAGAACAAAGGACTGGAGGAGATCCTCCAGTGTGCTCATTTTTTGTTGTTGAAGCGTTGAGGATTGGGCTTTTCAAGGAAAAAAGAGCCTGCCTGGGGTTGAGGACGTATTTCCGGATGTAAGCTGGTGCATTGGTACTTGATAAGACTGCGCCTTTGCATGGCATCACTAAGGACACTAAGGAATACGATTGTCTCGATGTGTCGCTGAGATTACCCAGGGTAGAGGTGGTGACCAACAGCTGATTTGGCCTTCGTCCACCAATAATCTTTGTCCAAAATTAAGAAGCGGATGGAATGAATGTCACGAGATTACTCAAAAGATCTCTTGGACCACATGCAACATTGGGATGACCCAAGGTAGAAGTGTTGACACAACACAACGCTACCCATCGGGCATTAACGCCTCTACCACGGGTAATCCCAGCGATGAATCTAGGCAATTGTACTCCCTAGTGACACCTTGCTAAGGCGCAGTTCACTCCTAGGTACATCGATTTTGTGACGTGGTAATCATTCAAGCGATTTCTTGATTCACATGCAACATTGGGATTACCCAGGGTAAAAATTACTTGCCTTATTCACGCGTACATAAATTAGGGAACGACACGGGCAAATAGGACTACACTCTTTCAAAAATTTTTCTTCTTCGAATAATATAAGTTTCCACGCCACAAATAATGTTAAGAATAACACAACACAACCTTACCCATCAGGCACCAACACCTCTACCCTGGGTAATCTCAGCGGTGCATCTAGGCAATCGTATTCCCTGGCGTTACTTTGCTAAGGCGCAGTTCACTCCAATGTTCGCCGGTGTCTTGACGTGATAATTATTCAAGGGATCCCTTGGACCACATGTATACTAGGGTTACCCAGGGTAAAAATTACTCAACCTATTTACCCATATATGGACTAGGAAACGAAACGGACAAATAGGACTGCGCTTTTATAAAAAAAATTTTTCATCGAGTAATATAACTTTCCACACCACAAATAATACTAATCTTAATACAACACAATCCTACCCATCGGACATCAACACCTCTACCCTGGGTAATTTCAGCACCTTGATTTTGGACCAAGATTATGATCATTGATCAAACCAGCCATTGATTGTAAAACATGTCTTAGGCTTGTGTTTGAACTGTTTAACACTGGGTTTGGTCAGATTTGCAAGTAAATAATTTTTAAAAATTAATTAAATTAATGCTCTTGGGTGAGAAACGCCTGTATTCCGTCACAAAAAGTTTTTGAGAAGCGGCACACACATCTTGTTAGAATTATCCACAAACTTCAGGACAGCAGAAGCGAATCGCTACCGTTTCTGTGCGATTGTGTCACGCAAAGTCCCTGATTGGGCCGTTTGTGGTGAACTCAACGAAGGTCTCGAGTCGATCCACTGCGTCCCACAGACCAACAACTCGATGATTATCCAGAAACTACGGTAGGTACCTCGTCACCATTCGTTCATAGACCATGACCTAATCCAGAACATCCAGGTCTGGTAAGCGCTACTTCATCACGGTATTCGTTCGTGACTCATTGCACGGAAGCACATCCTCGTATGAAACTCTGGAGGTGAACCTTCGCAGAGCACCAGAGAAGAATCACACGGAGACGAGGAAGGATGAGGTAGTGGTCGTTATTCTGTTTTTGTGCAATCACGTACAGCCACCTGTGTAGGGGTATGGATTTTTTCAGGAAAAGTCTCTTCATGACGCTGTTCTCGAGGCTGGCACGCTGCCAGCCAAGAAAGGATCCACTGTCGACTACCAGTTTATGGTGTCAACAAATGCGACGCAAAGCAGCAAGGTGAGTCACTGATGGCTTCTGGATTGGTCTCTCTTCCGTGGATATGATGAGCGGCAGGGGTGAAATATACAGCTTTTTGACAGTAACACTGAAAAACAAGATCAAGAACAGTTGGGAAAATGGAAGGAAATCGCCTGGAAATTAAAGAGAAGTCATATAATCAAATAAGCAAATGGATAAATAAATAAAAACACTAAATAAATATTTACGCGAACAGGTTGTTCCTATGGAAATCCACCATTCAACCGCATTTCGCTTGAAATTTTCTTGGGAAAGAAATCGCACCATGCACAGTTTATGGATTTCTGAAACTTCTATGTGGGTCACGATGAGACGAAACGGGGCGGGTCATGTTCCTGTGATTGGATCATTCAAGAGAGCGACCAATCACAGAATCAGAACCCGCCCCCTTTCGCATCGTTATGGCCCTCACTCCAGAAACTTATCCGGGGTTTAGGCAGAATTAACCATAATTACCTGAGAGAGATCTAACAATTATTTGACAGTACCTGAAGAACTCGAAATTCAGCCAGGATTTTCCAGAAAATCGGAGAAGTTCCGAACGATTCTAGGATATTTTTCGGTTTTTTTCTGGGAAGCGCCGGCGTAAAATCATCAGCATAGTTACCTACTCACTCTATTAGTATCTCTTTCAGTTAAAAATTACCAGAAAATCTCATCCAGAATTCTCCAGAACGAATACGTAGTCCACCTGTCACAGTGGAATTTTTACTGCCTTTGTTCTGCTGAGATGAATGTTATTTTCGAGCACAGCAGCAACATGTTTACACGAGATCAGCCGGAATACTGTAGCCGATCGACGCGGCTGTGCTTGCGTTTGCGTGACAAGACCTGTTCAATGGTCTTGCTGGCTACGGTACCTCTAGAATATTTTGATCTATGGACTTTTCAGGGGGTTGGGGGTTATGCAGTTTAACGAGCTGGGGTCCACTACTGCTATTTCAATACGTGTAGTGTAATTACGTACAAAACGCTCAGAATACGCCATTTTTTACGTATTACTGAATGGAAGCTATAATTGTTCATTATGTCGGCAAGAGGTCTTTCTCCCTTATTACACTGCTGCGGAAATAGTTTGAAAAGCGATAGCTCACCGGACTTTTTGCAAAGCGACGACATTTGCGGATCCCGAAAATACGTGCCGCAGATTCCGCAGCTGAAAATAGCGCCGCGCTTACGTCAATGCCGCGGCAGCTGTCGCTGCGCCGACTGTAAGCGCCGCGGCTTTGAGAAAACGAAATGTCATAGGGCGCGCAAATACTTGTGCTCTGCTCGAGAGAACACGTGCCAGAAAAACGTTTCCTGTGGTTGGCTGGGGTTTTTGCGCGAATTTACATCGTGTCGTACAATGCAAAAACGTCGAAAAACACTAGTTGAAGGGAATTTTACATCGTCCTGAAAGGTTGAAGAAGTCTCAGAAGCGGCTGCTCAAAGAGTTAGGTTTTACTCAGAGGTTTTACCTCTTCTGAAGTTTGGAATTCGAGAAGTTGGAGAGCGAAAGGCTACTTACACAAAAATTTCTCTTTTGCGATCGGGTTCCACTACTCAGTAGAATAGGGGCTGGATGCATAATTGAAATTACCCAGGGTAAACGTTTTAGCACCTCATATCCCCCAAATTCACACGTGGTTAACGTCGACATGTTTACCCCGGGTAATCCCAATGATGCTTTAAGACATACATAGTTGGCCCATATCAACCATCGCGATTACCACCACTTAATGCTAGCATTAGGTCAGCGAAAATGGCTAAGAAAATAAGAGGCAAAGGGAGGGAAAGTGTATATCATAGATAGTGTGTGAACCCTCTAAGGTTGGACAATTTTACCATTATTCCTTCTTTGGAACGTGAAACAGACCAGGGTTCGGATGCATCCTTGGAAGGCTGGGTCATCCTGTACCACGTACATGATTAGCTATGGCTAGCATTTGGGCGTAAGCTACGACAAAACAACTACTAACTGTGGGTAGACATTTTGGTCAACGCCGAATAAAGACTAGACTTGGGTGTTGAACTGTCAAAAAGTTTCTATTAACCTTGGGTAATTTCAATGATGTAGGAGGGTTCAGATTGCTGGTCTCTCAGGAAACCCTGACGTCAGTATAGTGAAGTCAAATACGACATATGCAACAGTACGCACACAATTTCACTGAAATTATTTAATTTTCGTTCGGAGTCGTGGACCCTTGCATCCTTGTATCCTTCTAGAAAAGCATGTATCCCCGGTCTCCTCATTTCTCCTCACCCAGTGGGGGGGGGGGGCGAGGCGGGGGTAGAAGACTAGGTTGATCCAAGCAGGGATTGGACTGCTTATCGTGTGCAACACTTCTTGTGACTAGACTACGTGCGTTATGCCTGGATAAATTTAGGTGCCTAGTGGCTTGAGGAAAAGTGATTTGGAAATCTTTTAAAATTAATAGGATTTCTAAATTAGGACCTATGGCTCACTCTGTAACTGCTTATATTTTCAGGTCCTGCTTATAGTCCATGCCTGCGATGGATATGTTCGTATGTCTGTGTACAGAAATGGGAAGCTTCTCAAACGAAGCGAGCCGTTTTCAGGATTCAGGAGGTTCGTTGCTGAAAACATTTGGTCACTATGGGTTAGTGGGGTGTCAGCTTACAGTTACTTACTATACTATTTCAACCAATGTGAAAACTTCATTATATTCTTGAGTGTTTTAATACTTAATTTTCTCCAGTGGAGCACGAACATTTCAGAGAAGGCTTCGTATAGTTTACTTTAGTACGACTTGTTGTCGTTGATGTAAAAAATTGGACATTCTAATAAAGCATACCTGATCCCAGATATGAATGTTAGGTAAAGTCATGCCAGTTGCCTTTTGAAATTTGGGTAAGCATGCTAGTGGGTGCCGAATAAAAGATAAATTCGGGGTTAAATGCATAATTGAAATAACCCTGGGTAAACTTTGACGCCTGGGCTAACGATGAGTGAACCAATGTGGTGCAAATACATCATCTACCCTGGGTTATCACAAATGATCCATACGGCTTTTGTGTGCATACTTCAGAGCGTTTACCACGGGTAATCTCAGTGATTCATGCCGACCTTGTTTTCTAGGTAATTGGGAAGGTTTTGATTTCCCAGAAGCAATCCTGGGTTTTCGTGCAAGAACTACGTGAAAATTTTTAGATGCATGAATATGCACATACTCACCGGTCTTGAAGCATAATTCTCATGGATGAAGCCCTTCATTTGCAGGTTTCTGATAGTCAACGTTCACTCTGGCCAACTCCGATTCCAAATTGCCAACGACGACTCCAGATCAAAGAGCGTCCATCTATGGGCTAGCACTCAAGCGGAAAAATCACCGTATCCAAAATTGCCTGAGGATACGAGGTAAGTACCCCATTGAATTTGAAATTTATTGGCCATATTCACGCTTTCTGGAAGAAAATGCCCGTACTTATGGTTATGAGAAGAGAGGAGTCCTTTTAGGGAGTGGGGTAAAATCCCTGGGTAATAATTCTTCTCTCAGAACATCGCAACTTATCCACATTAACAGTGGAAGCACTTGCCGAACTTGCCGAGACGCGTTAGACAAGTGCATTTCGTAGCGATACGTGGGGACTGGGGTCCCTGGGGAGGGACGGGGTTGGATCGAGTGTCGGGGAGCCGCTCTGGCCACTTGGTTTCTCGCGCTCGACTACTAATAGGTACACTTTAGCTGGACATAGAGCAGTGTGGATTTTTCGTGTTTTCGTTCCGGGACCCAATCCGGAAGTGGCTTGTTCAGCTGTCAGCTTGTCTTCTAGACGAAGACGTCACCGCCATCGAGGAATCACGCCAGCTAAACATGTGCCGGCGCCTACAGCTATTATGATTGATGGCATAATTATGTGCGAGCAGACAAGGGACCGCAGCAAGGCCGCGCTTATTTGCGGGCCTAAGGGTGTAAACAGGGGACGACCGGCTGGGGATAGGGTAAAATCCATGTCAAGAAGGAAATTGTCCGGCGAATCTTCCAAGTAGGTGGTCAAAAATTACTTTTCTGGGAGTTCCTATCATAATCCGGCATTTTGACGACTAGGTGTAGCGACTTACGGTTCTGCGGCTTCCCTGTATTCTGTGCATCCTCAGTAAAAAGTAAACAAATAAATAAACAAATCAATAGTTCCACAACTCCTCTTTTCTACGTCATAGCCCAAATTTAGCTCAACAAATCACCATTTGCCCATTGAAAAAACCGCGTGATCGTCACTACAATACTACAATGACTACAAGTTCTTTTTTTTTTCAGTGTAAAAGTGGTACGTCGCTCGTGCTCCACAGCAACATTACAATGGTTGCGGTCAGCTGACGAACATGCCGAATACTGCATCTACATGCGTCGTGAGAACGCCAATTATCTGGAGGAGCTTGTCAGCCGGGTGAGATTGTTCTTCCAGACTTTTCCGCAGAGTCCAGAAATTTGAACTCTGCACTTTCTGTTGACAAGACCCTCGAATCGGCCGCAAAGTCCCCAAATGCAGCCACATTTTTGAAGATAGTAAAAAAGGGATGATGTTACTTTTCGGTGCTAGAAGAAGCCAGTGTTTTCGGATATCAATCCCTGACAAAGTGCCTGATAATGGTGAAAAATGCCCTTTTGTGTGGAGCTTAGCTCGTCCACATTTCTGATAACAATCAAGAATTTTTACCCACAGGCATAACTCTAGGACTAGGACATTGTTGAGGTCACCAAGGGGTAATGTGTGGACACCCATGTCAACGGTGGGTAAATTTGGGAGGTGTCAACTCGTTTACCCTTGATAATTTCAATGATGCCGCGACCTTGGAAAAACAAGTGCATAACAACATATATTCACTTTTCATTTTACTTGTCTTTCCACATACATATTTTCTGCGAGTCTCCTAGTGTGTATCTAAGAAGAGGAGTTCCCTTGGATTTCTGGAGGCCGCTTGATCGCCACTGCAAATCCTTAACAAGCCCCTATTCGCACTATGGCTGGAGCACCTAACTGTTCGGGTTTTTTTTGGACAGAAACTGCTCCCAATAATAAAAAAAATCAAAACTATCACCTTTAAACTGACTTTCAAAAGGGCAAAACTATCAAGAGAGTTTCATAGTTAATCGCACAAACGCTACTATTAGGGTGTTAAGTTGGAAATGCGCGTTTTTGCATTGAACAAATTATTTTTTAAAAACAAAGCTTCAACACCCCAGTCTGAGTTTAATGCAGAATTAGTATTGTTGAACCTTCGACATCTTCCATAAAAATTATGAGCGCTCTACTGTGGAATGTCGCAGCGCCGTGACCTGAAGTAGCGACACACTCAAAGTTTGGTATCGTCACAGTTTTGGAATTTTTCTCTTCCA
>JARK01001610.1:97393-118228 GCA_000688135.1 Ancylostoma ceylanicum
AGGAATCGATTTTCAGTCACAATTCCGGTTCAGTTACCCAAGTTCGGGGCCATTTTCGAGTAATCCATTCTCTCATGGATTCAGCTCTGTAATACGGCAAAAATTCTCTTAATTCTTTATATGGTCTGCGGTGGTGCTCAGCGGCAGTTTAACACTCTTTTACTACATAAAACAATCGAACGGAAATTCTGAAATTTTGGTCGGTCTCCTTATAAATTCCTCTAAAAAATAAACAATGAAAGGATGTTCGACAACTCACATGCGAAAAAATTCTCCATGATTTGCTCTTTCAGGTGATATCAAAAGTTTGACAGAAAACATTTGGCAACACGTTCATAATGACGTCGAAACTTCAGCGCGCATTTCCAAGTTAACACCCTAATATGTTCGCGCTTGTTCAAAGTTGCTCTGCACAAAAATTTAGCGTCTTTTTTGTCCCAGCGACATCGCAGCAGCAGCGAGTAACCCTGGAACTTACATGTATCATATTTTGTCCAAGAAACTCGTCCGCTATGGATCAGCATAAAGTTCAAATTTTTCCGTGCGTTTTGCAGACCATTCCTGCTCCAGGGCCAGATTACGGAAGCGACAGGTTTCCGCAATTTTCTCAGTTGGTGCACCGCACTGATTTCGGCTTTGCGAGTCATGATTGGTCATTTTTTTGAGAGATACCGTAACTATGTCGCAATGGGAGCAGAGCACTTCATTTAAAAAAATAGCGATGGGCAGATGTATGAAATTGGATGCTTATTAGAGGAAATTTGATAATGGCATGGGGTCTTAACCCTGTCTATTTTAGCGCTCGGAAATTCGTCCATTCAAAGGGTAAATTCACTAATTTTGAGCTGTCCTATTTCTATGCTTTTTTCCTTTTGTTTTCCGATAAGCTGGAAGTAAGTATACAATAAAAATTTTGAAAAAGTGCATATATAAAGTACACAAGTATAGAAAATGTTTAATTTAGTCTGTGATGGAAGCGTAGAAGTCACTATAACATAGAGATTGACAGTCGTTGAAGTGAATGATCAATCTGCAACATGTTACCTATCCTCTGCTCCTCCACTTCTTCCACGTATGTAATCGATATATCGATTTTCAGGCGAGCAATCTCTGCGAAGGCGGTCTTGAGTCGTCCGAGCTGGTCGGCTGTTACTCGCATCGTGGACCGACAGTAGAGGCAATGCTTCGGGACGATTCCATTGGTCTGATCGAAACCACGGTAGTTGGCTTGGAGCCAGCCAGAACGTATCGATTCGATCTGCTAGCCACACCCCTTCAACTCAAGCAGGCGCAATCGTTACCGTATCGAACGGTTTGGGTTCGAACGGCGAATTCGTGCTAGACTACGAAACATATTGTATCGCATAATGTATATAGTTATCGATTTTTGCAAAGGTGTGCAGCGATGGGCGGGGCTAGCGATGTCGCGCGTAGCCGCCGCCAGACAGTACATAGTTCTTTTCAAGCGCATTGCAAGCTCCGCGCACAGCGCGCGCTTCGCTGTATGGCTGAATGTACAGCGCGTTGCAATTCTCTTAATCTAATAATTACTTATGTTTGACTCTATGGTTACTAGTAATCTGTGTAGGTAACAATACCGTATTGTGTGCGTGCGTGTGGGGTCCCTATCCCCGGTGACTTTCACCCACCAACCCCGATCTCCTCGTCTTTCATTCCCTCATGTGAACACTGGACGTTATCTCTCCATAAGAATGATATATTACGTATTACGTCATTACAGGTATTTTATAAGTCGTGTCGTTAGCAATGGACGTAGATTTGCGTGAGTGTATTTTCTGAAAAGAGAAGTTTGTGCCATTTTGGTAGAACGCAAATAAATTTTTTTATTACTTAACATGTGTTCTATACAAGTGAATTTAATATAAATACACAAAAAATAATTTCTTACAGCAATCTACACAAAGGAGATTCGTTACAATTTGGACCCAAGGCACAAAGTACACCGATAACGTTGGAAAACTAATTCTGTTAATTATCACATTCACTACACACAACAAAATCTACAGTAACCAACAAACAACAAAGCGGGGCTAAGCTCTTTTTTGCATTTTTTTTCTTCATTTTTTTAGCATACTGTAGCATTCAATGGTCGCAGCTCATGGGCCCTGTGCGTCTCTGACAACAATGCAAAACTCTGCTTCTCTGCGCTCTGCACAAGTGGTACGACCATCAAAGCTTACAACGTCTGTAAAACCCTTATTCAAAATATCCAGAACAGCGAATCACGTGATTTTTGTGGCTCTATATCTGCAGAGAATTAGAGAAAACTCTGCGTCCCTGCCCACAAACATTTAGGAACCGAATCTTAGAATCACTCGCACATCACATTGTTCTCCACGGAATGGTTGCCATTGCCGTAAAAGGATGAACCGGCGCGACGGCTGGCAAAATGCCAGGAGCGATTGCGGCCATTTTCAGGTTCTGCTGATACTGTAACGCTAACAGATGCTGTGCCATGAAATTAAACCCTGCCGCGGCTGGCCTCATTTGTGGAGAGACGACCGGCGGAACTCGTATCGAAGTGGGCAGTGTTGACAGCGAAAGAGGTGTGGATGGGGCGGGCGCAAGGAAACTGCGCGGCTCTTGCGGTGTGGGCGGAGTCGGCGACGTTGTGCGGCGTCGTTTCGTGGTGGTCGGACCGTCGGAGGAGGATTCAGTGCTGGATGGTGACGGGACGGTGGATGTCGGGGAGGAGTCGCAGTCCTTGGGTTGAGATGACGTGGTTTCGGTTGTGGTGGCTGCGGAGGCGGTCGCTGAGTGTGGCGAGTGATGGTCTGAAAATTGACATGAGTAATTGTGGAGGTGGGATATGTGATGTTATCGATCGCAATCATGATTATTGATTGATCTCTAGGATAGCATGATTAAATATTCGCTTCAAAAATTCTGATTAACCTCCTCAGGAATCAGTGAGCCACTTTCTATTAGTCTAAAGCGGACCCTATGCTTCTGTTTCCTGCACCCTGATGGTATTTTTGTCCAACCTCCAGATTTAACCCGAAATCTTCGAAACAGCCAAAGCACTAGCTACGTGACAACAGGAACGCTGCTGGGCTGTGATTGGTCGATTCTTGTGAGCGTTGCGGCCTCAATCTTTAAGGTACGAGCGGTGATGCGCGGAAGTGGAGATGCATTTTCGAGCTTACTTGGGGCAGGTGAGTGCCATAGGAGCCGAAAAACTAAGGCTGTGACCACCGATGTCAATCAATGTATCGAATTTGAACGAACAATCTGGACTTGAGAAGCATACGTGTGCGGCGCGGTCGCGTCGCGTCGTATGTCTGGACCGCATCTCCAAAATACTCAAAGCAAACGGAGTAATATCCTGTCTTTTCTACTTTTTTTCTTGATTCCCTCCATCCAACTAAACTCCATTGAGTCTTATCTAACAGCCGCCCAGTTTCCAGTCAGTTAGAAATGTCCACAACTCTATCCACTTCCAGTGAGCAATGGCAAAATATAGAGCCCTCTAGCTTGAAGGCTGTTTCTCACTTATTTTGAGATTTTAACTTTCAATGAATCTCCATGCGACACTGATCACAATGGTATACATATTTCCTCACGAAAGTGTCGACAAACTCCTTCTTGGACCTATTCTTTCTGGAGAGCTCGAGCCGCCCGTTGCGACAACTGCCACAAGGAGTTGCATTCCCAGCACGCTAGGCGCCAGCGATCGATCCCCCGCTGCCACGGCACGCCGCAACACGGCAACTCCTTGTGGTAGCCCTCGCCGCAGACACCACGAACTCTCCAAAAAGAACTGGGTCAAGAGGGGTTCTTTGGCGATTTTGCATGAAATTATGTATGTCGTAGTGATCAGCATCGCCCGAATATTCTGCTGACCATGAAATCTCAAAAATGATCCTGAGCTGAAACACGCCTCCATCACAGAAAGAATCCATGAACAGTCCATGTATTTTGTAGTTCTGCAGAAGTTCATTTCTTTAAGCGCTTCTTGCTAAATTTCCCGGATAAGTTAATCCGCCAAATCTGTATTTTATGCCAAACAAATTTTGATGTACCCATACAAATAAGGTAACAGCTAGATAATTTCCTTTACTAGCTCGAATTTTTATTCATCTCTGCTTTTACGCTTACATAGCCACAAATTCATCTATCTAGTTAATCATAGAGACAAAAAATATTCAAAACCCCATCCCACCCGTTCACTAGAATCCCAGGAAGTTTCTCCGGAGCAGCAGCGTACGTGCCGTCGTGGTGGTCTATTGCCGAGTGGCGCCGGGTAAACAGCACCCGCCGAGAAAGCGCGACGACCGAGCGACCGGCCACACACTTCTCTTGAATTGAACAGGGAACGAGGTTGAAGAATACTCACATACACAAAGATGAGTAATCGAACGGTAGCGAGGTGAACGATCGTTACCCGGGCCCGGCACGCCCGTCCGTGTAAATATTGCCGGGTTTTTTGTTTTATTCTTTGGAACGTTTCAGCTGGCGATGCGTCAAATGACAAATATTGGACGTGATTTTTCGTTGCGGTGGTGTTAAATTTCCAGGAAAAAATGGGCGCTGCAGGTTGGCTCTCCACGGATTTTTTTTCGCAGAATCGAAGAAATGAGAAAAACTGTAAGTGGGAGCTTACCTCGAAGTGCTCGCAGCTTTTTCAGGTAGTCGACGGTCATTTCAAGAATGTCAGCTTTCTCCCACTTGGCATGGCCGGCCGACTGAAAACGTGGAGTTTCAACACTTTCTATATTTTTCAAAAAATCTGCTTACAAGAAAAGAAGAAGTGCATAGATTAATTAATCATTTAGCTACCATTAGAACCAACAATTTAAGAGAAATCTCAGATAATGATGAAAGAACGTACAAAAATACATATGTAGCTGAGTTGAGGTAACTATTCAGCTGAGTATGATTTTTACCCTCTTGGATTCGTCCAAGATGAAAGCCACAGGAAAAATGGACATCGGAATATCTTGGATTCGCACGAGGGACTTTGGAATTTTCCGTGCTGGCCATATGGTTCCGATTCATTTGGTGTAACTATTTTTAGACCCACAGCATCAGAAGTTTTTCCAGTTCATCCCGGGGTAATTATTTGTTGACCTCCGGAGTTAGGTAGGATCTTCCAGTTGAAAATAATTTTCTGACAAAACTTTGCAGATTTTCAGAATTTCACAAAGCTACATCATAGCTCTGATGGAATACTTTATGAATAATCATGTGATTTTTTAAAATCGAAAAATTTTTTTAAATAAAATCAAAATGAAATCTCGGATCTATTTAATTCGTTAATCCGTTATTCTACCAACATGCGGTTGCTATATCTCAATGAGTAAGTTAGTTGTGCTATAAAGAAGAGCCCTGTTTCCTGCCAGTATGACTGGATTTGTGGCAAAACTTTTGAAGACCTCTGAGACATCCTAGACAGTAGTCTGAAACATGTTCTGGATGCACAGATGACACTGTAACCAACAACTGTAACCGCTCCAGACTCGATCTACTAGGAAGTCCCGGACTCGTTCTCTATGAGAACACTGACATTCACGCTTCTATCCATAGGTGTTCCACGATCTTTGAAGGAGATCGACGTAACGTTTCACAAAAGACGTTTCACAGAAGCGCAAGCAAAAAATGCAATAAAAAATTTTTTGACATTAAAATCGTTCTTTCGAAGAAAAGAAACAAGTATGAAATGGAACAACTATGGTTTTTTTTTCACCATCACACTTTTGTATAGCGATTACGTTGGTTGAAAGGCTTTGTCAGCCCTCTATGCATTTTGCAGCGCCTGGTCAAACATAGTCCGAAATAGATTCCAAATAGAATAGTAGGTTCTACCTACTCGAATACGTTGGATTAACCTTCGGGGGTCACTAATAACTTCAGTGTTACAATTACATACAGCAGTAGTCTAGAAGTCGAAATATATAGTGAAGTGATTATTTGCAAGGTTACCTGAATAGGGAAAAATAAGCATATTTTCCCAAAAGAGGGAAAGGTACGTATATGAATAAAATGGGAGGAGCTAGAACTATAGAAAGAGTGGGTGTGGAGCGTTATACCTCGAGAGGGTGGCATGGCCAAGCTTCGTGATTGGTCAATTTACGCAAATGGCCAATCGCAGAGCTCGATCGCGCCGTCTTTTCCGGGTATAACGCGCCAGACCCGAAGGAATTGGTTTCCGAATTTTCAAATTACAGAGAGAACTAAACTTCATAAAATTTTAGGGGAGCCGGTCAAGATGTAAGCCGCAACGCGACCGCACGCGTACGTTTCTTGATTTTAGGTTGCTTCTTCTATTTAGACGCATTGAATGACGTCGTCGGCCACCTTCTTACAGTTCGCCGGCTCCATCAGCATTCATTTGTCCTATCCTAGCCAAGAAAACTCGTCCATTCCTTCGACGCGGTGCTCATATATTTGAATGCTGCAGCCGCGACGCGCACATAAATCGACCAATCACAGCGCAGCAGCGTACCTCTTGTCACGCAGCTACATTTTAGGCTCTTAGAGAATTTTCAATCACTACTTATTGAGGTGTACGAGTCTCAAACATTCCTTAGAATCCACGTGCACTGGAATTTTGCCCACGCATCTTTATTTCATTTGAACCTTTAACTGACAAAATTATAGACGAATCCTTCATATTCAAGGAGAATCACGTCAGTTCCATGTAGTTGAGAGTATCACAAATATCAAATGATGACCGCTCAGGCTGTCTCAATAGTCTTGGTCCACGAGGAGAATTGCAGCGCCAAGGAAGCTGAACTTCAACAGCGAATTAATTCGATCGACTTCCTGATCCGCATTAGGAGCTTACCACTGGATGCCCCTTCTCCCAGCCCAGCTTGCGCTTCTGATCCATCATTGCACTATCTACACAATGTCGTTTTTTGGCAGCTCCCAAGCATCGACGCTCGACCCCAAAAAAAGGCGTCGATGTATTTTGCGCACGTGCGCCACTCGCCCGGGTGGTCGCGGAGACGTCGGCGCTTTCGAAGCGGAATAATTGATGCGATTTGATTTTAATTTGGCGTACGACGCGAATCGCTTCAAGGCGCGCGAGCGAATTATTTAGAAACATCGGTCGAACTGGATTCTACGCTGCGCCGTACGGACTGGCGCACGTCGAAACGTCACCGTACGCTGCGAAAGCGTAGATAATTTGCAGTTGAGTTGTGGGAGAAAAACAAGGAAGTGCCTTTTGTCCACTTCTCTAGGCTTAGATAGTACAAGTTTTTGGAGCCTTCCACTCTCTGAAGAATATTGTGACCACAAAAAGAAACAATTTGGTAACAACAAGTTCCCAGTGGGTTAGGCCTGACCCCACAATTTACCACACCGGAAACCATACTATTCATTCGGGGCTGAGATTCATGAAAGCATAACAAAGCTAAACCAGGCTAGCAAACTAAATTTGAAGATCTGCCGTCTCCCAACATCGCGTTGTCTATAAGATAACTAATCGTGCTAATCAGCGTTGGTTCGCGTGGTTAGCACTTCATGAATCCTAGTCAAAATGTTTAAAAATTGCTAGAGACAGCATGGATCCATGGGATTTTCTGGTTTTCCTTGTTTTGCCTAAGGACAAATTATCCATAGGCTCATAGGAGACCGAGAGTGCGTATCATCGTGAGGGAAAATGGGGCGTTGCCAGGCTACTGTGATTGGTCCATTCAATCAATATGTCAGTCGCACTAGCTAGGTGACCCCCTATTTCCCTCACGACGATACACACCCGGGAAAGGACATGTGAATTTTGTGGACCAACTTTTTCGTAAATGATTTCTCAGAACTTCTTGGTGATTTTTCTAGTCCAAAATCTCTTGCCAGAGAATAAACTGCTGGAGAATAACGATAGGCTTTCCTGTGTAAATCAAGAAATACGTATTCCCTACTCAATCACAGCTTGGTTTGCTATGTTGGTGTGACACGACAAATTTGCCTGAGGTATTGAATGAATAAGTGAATGAATATTCATAAATAAAAATTGAATATCTCAGAAAAGGATCCTATTATAGACAAGTACGCAAATATTTCGAGGAAAACCCGAAGTACTTCGAATAAGACTCACCGCATGTTTGTCACAGATAAGAATCTCCTTTAATTCACTAAGGCAATGATTGATCCGAGCCCGTCGTTTCTTCTCCATCATTGGCTTATTTGTCTGGAAGAAATTATTTGTTAAAATCTCGAGAAACCAACATATGGCACACAATTCTTGGGAAAACAACACGAAGTACCTTCAGAATTAACTACTCCAATTCTCAGAATATTCATTTGAAGTATGCAAACTGCACTGTAGCAAAATTGTTTTGAAAATCCACGATTCATGCGAGAATCCATTAGGAATCTGCTGAGAAATGGACTGCTTGAAATACCGAGCTCACCTTCTTCATGTGTCCTCGCTCATCACTTGAAAAGCTCTCTATGTCGGAGTACATTCTAAAATGTACGCCATTAAAAATTGTCGGATCACCAAGGAAGTACACGGAAATTGTTCATGAAGAGCGGCGAAGAACGAAAAATAAATAAAGATGACATTTAATTTATCTTCGTAGATCTATTTCATAGATCACAGCAAAGGTACATACATACGCTGAGGCGTTCAGAATATTTGAGTGGTACGATACGCATTCGAACGGAATTACTTAGAATATGAAAAAATGAGACGGATGAAGAAATGGACATCAATAGAAGTAAAGACAGGTCATGTAGTAGAAGGAGCTGATTTGCTCAACTTTCCATAACTACTTTGCTAATTCTCCTTATTTATAGAGGAACGGTTGCGACAAATAAAAAAATAACAGTAGGAGATAATAAATCGAATGAAATTAGGCAGACAGCTCACGAAGAGGAGAAAATGTCATGTATTTGATTGACTCTACCAGTTTAAAGAGTTCTTAGCAAAAGTGTCTTCTTCCAGATTAGAAGGGAAATCAACGCTGTTAAATATTTCGCTTCATAAATATAGAACAAGAACTCGCACTGAGCTCCCTCATTTTCGATAGAAGGGTTAAAACGTAGTCCTGGATGCACCATTGAGCTTACCCAGGGTAAATGTATTAATTCCTGCGTTTCACCGAGAATAAATTAGTGTGGTGGCAACACGTTTATCTTGGGTAATCCCAATAATGCATACCTGCTCTGGGCTCTGTCTTGTTCTGAGTCCTTGTGCTTCCTTCACTCAATTAAGGGTGTGCCACAACAAGTCACAGTTCTTAAAGCAAATCACTATGAAGAATGTGAGTTAAATGCATAACACCAATGGTCCTTAGGTTTTGAATTCCCAGCAAAAACCTTTTCTGTTGCTCTGAATAGAGTTTTAGTTTTGATGTACACTTGTACGGAGTTGGAAATTTCTCACGTTTTCACTTCCGATTTCCTCAGACCAAATATGAAGAAAACGGGAGTCGAGAGCCCTACAAAAAAAACGTCTTCATAGAATGGAAGTCATGGGCTTCTAAAAAAACCTTATGTTGAGACAGGATTTTGTGGCAGGCTCTAGTAAAAAATATTAAGGCTAGCGATGCCTCAGATGAACTGGAGCTCCGATCCTTTCCCTTCTTCGAGAATCCCGTCCATCCCGTTGCTAGAGGCGTAGGAACGTGCTGTGCGCGCGTGCGACATCGTGTCGAGCGTTGAAAACGAATTGTACGAGCTTTGGTCAGCGCTAATCCAATGACGCGATGATCCAGTCGTGATTGTCTCGCACAAATGCATGCCTGGCGTTCGCTGGATGAGACGAGAGAGGAATTCACGAGAAGATCATGGGATAGCGCGAGTTCGTCGGGGTATTCCTCATCGGGCTTGTCATCTTCCTCAAGAGCGTAGCAAGCAATTTTGCCACAATAATTGGTTGTCTATACAAAGCTGGCCAGCTAGGTAACTGTTCTGATTACGGTACTCAATATATAGTCTACCGTAGTCAAGTGCTAGTTTCATAGGCGTTGGCCCTGCCGGGCACCTGTCGCCCGCTCGTCCGTCGTCGACGTCGACGTCGGCCCGTACGACGGCGACGCAGCGATTCCTTATCGCACGGTGCAGTAATCGTTCATGCTGCCGCCTCGCCATTCAAAACAAAACGCCACCACGGGTACCGTAATAGTGGTAGATGAACTCGCTGGCCGGTCGTACACCACCGCCGCCGCTTAGAGCAAAAATCGACGAGCGGTGGTGGAGGAGGAGGTGTTGTGTCCCTCAGAGCACTCTCCAGGCGAGGATTCTGGATGATCTACCTTTGATTTTTGATTTAACGAAAAAGTGCAAGTATTCTGGGTTACCCAACAATAGTTAACCCTTCCACAGGCTATTTACCGCGTAGTCCTCCTTTTGCTATCACAAAGTAATCATTTATAGTGAATAAATAATTAAATAAACGAACGCCATCTTGCAATGAAAATAAGTGACTAAAACTAGATACTTGTCAATCTCGAAGGAATTCCAAGAAATCTAAAGAACACGAGAAATACTTGTACCGGGATCCAGGAATGCAACGAAGTTCCCTTTTTGATCTACTGAGCACTCTCGGAGTTTTATTTCCCATTTTACCTGAATAAAATAGCATTTAAGAATGGAATGAGAGATTCTAGCCATTGCTGTCAAACTGCAGGATTTTCAGCCCATATGAACATGGGTAGGGTTGACGTTAGCCACATGGAAGTTGCCATATTACAGTGACCTAAGGAAGTTAAAGAACAAAAGATGAAGCACGCTTTGTCTGTTACCGTTGCAGAAGAACTAGCTCCATCACGATTTTCCGCAGTTTTGCTGCTTTAGCGAACTTTTTTTCAATTTCTTCTAATTTAATCCTGGCTTGAAATCCATGAAACAATAACCAGATAAGCAAACGATAATGGATGGATGTGGTATACATGCCTC
Organism: Ancylostoma ceylanicum; assembly: GCA_000688135.1. Classification (NCBI taxonomy): domain Eukaryota; kingdom Metazoa; phylum Nematoda; class Chromadorea; order Rhabditida; family Ancylostomatidae; genus Ancylostoma; species Ancylostoma ceylanicum. Next base: position 108,263 of record JARK01001610.1, read on the forward strand.
CAAGATTGACAACCATCCAGTTCTGGCAACTTATTCTCATTGTGACAATACAATGATAGAAGGCCGATTTTCGAATCTATTCGATTATTCGAATATTCGAATTTCTTTCAAAAATGTGATAGTATGCTGCGTACCATTTTCTTCCTTTTGACTCGTTGAAAGACGCATAAAATAGAAAATAACGGAATGGAGCTACATTTTTCTCTTCTGTACCTTACTCTGCACCTTACCTTTTTTTGCTTCTTTCTCACTATAATGTACCGGAAAGAAAGCAAAGAAGGAGACCCTTTAGTGCTCCCATATGCGGAGAAGAAAGATTAGGTAGGCAGGGGAATATTAGGTGAGGTGCGGAAAAATGATCCTAGATCCACATCGCAGAAAACTAAAGATTTTTCAACTGCCAAAAAACAGCGGATCAACTTTATTTAGCTGTTCATTTGTTTATTTGATGCGCTTTGAATGCGCTCCTAAACGGGAATATCCGTAGTCTAAAAAGCCGATGACCACTTATCTACCTAAATCAACAAGAAGCAAATCATTCGGAAGAGAAAAGAAGCCGAAGGGTCACAGGTTACAGACAAATTCAATTTAAAAAATCTCTCCTGTAATTGTACATGCCACAAAAAAACTGCATTATCAAGCTCCATCACTAAGTACCAAATTTCATAATAATTCTGAATATTTGCCGCTCCAAAAAGGGAAAGACATTCATGATTAAGCGAGAGAGCCAATAGGTGTGCGTAGTTCGACCCATTGACGAACCACACCCTTAATTTGACAGTATTATTGATAAATTACTTTAAATATTGCTTTCGTACAGCTAGAACCCCGGTTATAGCATTTGGTTCACACTGAAAAACGACTTGGTGACTAACTGCAAGGATAACTCATGTGAAAAAAAAACTCGAGCAGTGATTTTGATTTTGAGCAGAACTCGCTTATTTTACGTGTAAATTTCAGTGGAATCTGTTGGAATCGAGATAAATTGCCAAATTCAAGCAGATTTCGCTTATTTTACGTCTATTTGCTATGGAAGGAAATTGTCGAAAATAAAAAACTACGAAAAATAAGTGGAACCTGTTCAAATTTTAATAGCGAAAACAAAAACCAAAGAAATTGATAGTCGAGAAACAAACGCATAGGAAATTATGGCATCGTATTGGTAGCATTTTGAAGCAGGGCTAACCTACAGAAAGAACTGTGAAACACGGTAACATTTCATGGAATATCCTAATCATAGGAGGTAAACAACGATAAAATACAGAAACAGTCATAGTATCTAGCTACAAAGAGGAGAAACCGTAGTTAAATCTGCTAAGGTTCAAGTGACTTTATAGGACCACGGAAATCTTACCAATAAGCTTTAGAACGTATTCGGGTTATGTGTAAATCACTAATCAAATCACTTATTCTTTTACTTAAGAGCATCATATTCATGACGGACTTGATCAAAGTCATAATGTCAATTGAATTCTTAACATTTCATTGATATTTAATTGAACTCATTTTGAAAGAAGTATGAGAACTTATAAAGGTAATTATTCTTGGTTTTCTAAGGCTCTCCTTGATAGTTTTATTTTGGCTAGCTTTCGGCATTTAATGCCTTCGACAGAACTTAATTTTCAGATACAACACTACATCATCCACAAGCAAATGGACATACAATAATAGCAACTGTACCATGTGGCAGGACCATTAACTTTGACTCTATGGCCGACACAGTAGAGCTAATCCGTACAAAAGAGTTATTGAGGCAGAATAGAGTTCAAGGAAATGCCGACAAGGAAGACATGGGACCTCACCACTTGTCGACGTTGGTAGAGTGAGGGATGCGAAAACCAGAGCGCTAATATAGCTAAGGAATCTAATCAGCTGATGAACCGCAATAAGTCCCTTAACTCTTCCTTAAAGTTGATATCTGGCTCATGTCTTCTTATCTCCCTAGCTCCCATTATCTTCCGTTCCAACGTCTTCGTCAAGTAACGATGGAGAACTCGGACAGAAAACGATGGTGGTGGCTCGTTTTTGAAAAGCTTTCTCTTGGGTAAGACGCTGGATTAGCCAGTGCCCTTTCATGTTCGTCCAACCTTCTCCGCAACGGTTAGATAACATTTATAAAGGTGTTTTGATTATTTGACCGTTTTGTTCCATGTCCAGCAGAAAGAGGTTCTTTCTATCAATACCAGATGCAAAAAAATTTCGTGGTGCTGAGTAGGTGAGAAAAATGGCTATTTTGTCAGAACACCCGATAGCAGAACTAAAGCAGGATCCATGAAATATCTCCTTGTAATCACATCACGTAAATGCTTACTAAGAGCAATGAGCAAGCGATAATCTTATATGCGTGGGAAAAACATGATTTACTTATTTTCTTGGCTTACAATATACATGAAGTAAAAGCTCTTCTAAGCAAAATTAGCCGATTCAGAAAAGCTGCTAAGAAGCCTCCACATTCTGGCAATAGTGGATGTCCTCACAGATAAACGAAAATACCCCCGGAAATTCGGCGAAGCTTCGGATTCTGACCTATCGGGTGCCGAGCATTCACGGCAAATAAATAGTGCATGAGAAACAGAAAAATATTATTTATTTCTGGAAAAATTTTGAAAGATTGACGCGTTGGAAAAAAGGGTAGAATCCCGACGATTCTTTAGATCTCCTTGGAATTGCATGCTGGTCACGTCGTTTTGGGAAGATCACCACGATATTACTTGCAAAAATAATGTAAGAACGTAGGAGAAAAGTGTTTTAACGAAGAAATTTGGAAGTGGAAGGACCAAGGCAAGGATTTTGATGAGTGAAGCAAGAAAGAATGGAAAGTATGGGTAAGAATGGCCTTTCTCGACCTCTTACCTCTGTCGAGGTTTTCCGAGGATTTTGCATGTAACGTTCACGCCCAGCAGTACGTAAATAGACCAGGCGCAGTGTGTTGTGTACCACTTAAGTGGCCACTAGAGTGAAAAGTAGCGGAGGAAACGAGTAGATGATTTATGAAAAACTAAGCCATCGGCTCAGAGTGGATGCGTGTGTCACTTCCGGTGCAGGAGGTCCAAGCACAAATAGCCTCAGCGACGATGTCAAGGATGCACTCATTCCCACGCCCACTCACCCTCACCATCCATGTGTGTAGCAATTAGGGGATTAGCATTGATGTATGCTGATCAACTTAGCGTCGCCCCCTAGTCGGTCGGCGGGCGGTGGTGGCGGCACACTTATGACGATGACGTTGAGGCCGTAGGTTAACGAAGCGAAGCCTTCCGGTGGCATACGCGAGCGGCCGCAGCAGCCGAGTAAATATTGGCACTAACCGTCCGCCACCCCGCCAGCCCGCCAGCCCGCCATCCTGACGACCACGGCCGGGTCACAAGCCCGTCTGAGTGGAAAAATAGCACCGCAAACAACGCCCGTAGCTCGGCGACGGCGGTCCATAGTCAACTGTTTCGGAGTTGGCCGGCCGGGTGGTGGTTGAATGGTTTGACTGCTTGGTGAGAGGGGGACACGAAGTCAAAATTTTAAAGGACCATTAACATATGTCTAGCTGACGGTGGCCCAAAAGTCTTGCATGACGCCGTCTAAGGCTCTGACGAGGGTAACTAAGCCGAAATATTAGCCGAATAAGGTGTTGTATCAATCTTGTTTACAGCACAGAAACAACAAACGAGATTCTTGAAGGATCATTACCATTATTACCAGTAGCAAGAGATCAGTGGACATTGAGGAGGTTGAACGGGACGAGATGAAAATTTTGACGACCAGTAATCCAGGGCAAAATAGTAATCCAGGGCAAAATAGAATAGAAATAACTGTCATAAACAAGACACGTAAAAGTCCGTCACTTATTGCATCGATGCTTTTTTTTTCAATGACTGTTCAACTTTTTTGTCTTTTCACCACTGAATTACTAACAAGGTGACTAGAAGCCATACTCCGCCATCGGATTGGCGCTGGCCCATACGTGACAACCCGGCTGGATGCAAAAAATTGTTCTGGGCTTGAAGAAGAGTTCGCTAAATTTTATGACGAAAATTGCGAGGTCATTAGTGGCCCAATACTTTTGACTGAACTGCACGATGAGATAATTTATTGCAACACAGAATTAACTAAACCATGCGTTGCTAAGCCGTGTACGATTTATCCAGTGCACTGGTATTCGAAATGTAGGTACAGAAATTGTGGCACGCCTTTTCTGCATAATCGATGACAAGAAAAAACAAATGAGTAAATGAAATGCATACAAATGATAGGTAAACTTCATATGATCCATGGTGTCCGAAAGAATTTCAGGATTTTTGCTCAGTAAAGCTGCAGTGAAACTATCTGGATTCCTGCCTGTCAAAAAAGGCCGCTATTGGTCTTTGAGGCTTTCTCCTAAAAATGAACCCAGAACACTAGAGCATACCCCACCTAACCAAATTTAACTACCCCCCCCCCATATTTACCAAAACACCAGCCCAGCCACGAGAAAGTGTTCTGACATCAGTTGATCCCTGTGTGTGGGTAGGGATTGATTTTGAACATCACACTTGGAAGAGTGAACCAGGAACTTTAGGTTTGGACTTTATAGACAAGTGGGAAAGAAACAATGGAATGAGGTAAACTGGCAACTCTGTTCCAATTGCAGATGGTTATTTCTTAGAACTAGGCCTGGATGCACCATTGAGGGTAAAAGCGTTGACACCCCTGCTAACGATGGGGAAATTTGTGTGGTATTGACACATTTACCCTGGATAATCTCAAAGATGCATGCGACCTCTGGTTATCCAGAAGCGTTGAAAGTACGGTTGCATTGGGAGATCTAATTACTACGAATTACTATCAATAACAGAACATAAGTTGACACAAAATGAGAATCTTCACAAGATGTCGAGGAATAACTTCACTTATACATTTTCTTGTTTATTCGAGCGCTTTCAGTGGTGAACAGACCAATAAAAGATAATAAATTACAGGACTGTAAACCTCCAACGTCATAGTAACTCCGTCTTCACCTCTCCAATAAGTTTGAATGGTTTCACAAAAAAAAAATGATATAATTGCTTCTTCTTCTGGTCACAAGGTAACAATTTCATTGGGTAAAGATAGTGGCAGGAGGTGGGTAAGCCACGCCCTTCGTTTGCCTCGTCCAGAAGAAAAACAGAGGTTCCTCCACTGCTATAGAAAAAGTTAGAAAAACCTCCAAAAAATATAGATGTAATCAATCTTCTTAGTGAAACCATGTGGTATACAGATTTGTGGGAGAAGTGGAGATGACCGGAGGTAAATACATATTATTTAGGGAGAAATCTGCTGCTGATCTAATCTGAAATATGAAAAAGCAGTAGTAGGTTAGAGGAATTGAACCAGAACGACTTCAAAGGCTTTATTTCCATCTTATAAACCAAAGACAACTCTAGAGATTACCCTAACCTGCGCACAATACCCTAAGAGCTACTAAATACCCTGAGAAAAGAATCTTCCCTACTATCTCTACTGGTTAAGGCAAAGGCATACCAGCGGTCGCACTAGGTGGTAGCAAGTAAAAGAATGTGGTGTATCACACGCGCGCCCGTCGTGTGCCCGACGGGTGCGACCGGGCGGAGGACCGCCCGTCGGTCCACGGCGGGATTACGGTAGCGTGTGCGCTCGCACGCGACACACGACGTCGTACAGTAGCCCCGGCCCGGCGCCCCCCCCACGCACACTCGCACAAACCAGAGATTCATCTAGATATAGCGATAGTTCGCCAGGAGATTTCGCAAAATCGCCTACGGGGTCGGCCGGGGGCTGGGGAACGTTTCACTGAGCGGGCCTAATTCTTAGGGATAGGGGGGGGATTCCTCATTTACAAGTAACCTGAGAATGAATTTACATCTTCCAGAAATTTACATTTCTGGATAACAGTAACCATGACAATATCATGTATGGCTTTCAGTAGATTTCTGGAAATCCTCGGATGGTACTCAAGAAGAAGTTTTAAGGGAATAAAATGCGTCAGATACCCCTACACGACGACGCCATCTTACAACTGGACTAAGCATTTCACTCGATCAGGTTTTTTCCAAATTGTCCATGTTTCGAATATTCGATTTTCCATTCATTTCGAATAGTCGATGGTTCGAACAACTCGATTTTGTAGACTTTTCGAACGCTCGATGTTTCGAGTTACCTGAGGGTCGTTTTATTCGCAATTCAACCCTTTTCAACTTAGTAGACTCAAAATTCTAAACTGGACATATGGAGGGGGAAATAAGACATTTACCCTAATACAGTGCTGGACTGCCTAGCATACCTACACCCAGCTCTTCAGTGTCGCAATCCTCGACAGTCCGAGACGAAAAAAAATGAAGGTTCCAGCAAAATGATTAATATACCATTGTGGTTCCAGCTTATCTCGAAAAGAAAATCTTAAGATTAATTGACCGGGAAGTGTGAGAGTTTTCAGAGTGGCGCGATTTATCTCACCACGTTGACGTTTTTTCTTACGCAGTTCAGAAGTAACATTTGTCAGAAGGGGTGCGAAAAAAGTCTGGAAAAGATTTTTAGGGGGTGAACATCTTTGACGTCACCATCATCACCGTCTCCAACCTTGGATCCGGGTGCATCATTGGGCTTGCCCAGGGTGAATGTGTTGACGTCAGTGTAAACGATGGGTAAACTTGGTTGGTGTGACCACGTTTACCATAGGTGATCTCAATGATGAATTCCGCTACTGGATGCTTCCAAAAAAGTCGACTGCTACCGCTGGAGCGATTAGAAAAAAGAAAATCGTACAAGAAGAGTATATTCATGGAGATTTTCCGAATTTATTTGCTAAATCTGTGGAATAGGTAGATCTTTGTTACTACATGTTCCTCGGACCGAGTAGTACAATATGTATGCATGGATTCAAAAATTCGCTTCCGAATAGGTTAAAAGTTCGGATGAATAAGCTGGAGAAGTATGAGCAACCCCTGAAGAATGCTAAAAAGAGATTTGGGAGTTTTTCAAGGTTCGCTCCTAGGAATTTTCTGGATCATAAATTAATGATTGGGCTAATAAGGTTAATAGGCCTACTACATTCGGTCCCAAATAGTATAAAACACTGCTATCGTAGGTAGCTGCAGGGTGTCACGACAGGGGATTGTCAAACTTCCTGTAATTCCTTTGTAAAGAAATTAGAATTTTTATTCCGATCTCATTTTTTGTCCTTATTCATTACAAAATCTCAAATGTCGTCATAGCCCTCTCATCTACGGCTCAGTGTCCTGAATGTTCTGTACACTCCCTTAGCCACAGCGCTTGAGCACCAACGCAGGCAACGATTTCTCCACTGGCACGGATCGCAAGATCTGTCCAGTGAAGCGATTAGCCGTACGCGTCGTACCTCTATAGCGACCTGTCACTGAGTATTAGAGCATCCAGCGATAGAATTCCGCGATAGCGACGCCATCAAACGACGCACCGCGCTCGGCTCGTCGCAGAACTTTCTCACGACGTCACCGTACGCTAATCCTCTTTCTGAAACAATCGTCGACTCCACTGGCGCATGAGTTTAGTGCCTCGGGGAGGAGGCGGCCGCGGTAAAGGGTTACTATGTTATGAAGGATAGCTAAGCTGTAGCGCTGACGCAGCTCGGACGCACGTGCTTAAGGGAAAACTCTGCTTGCGTCTGACGAAACGTAACGCACGCATGAGGTAGATCCAAGCGCCAAGAGAAACAATATTTTCTCTTCTGTGAGCCACAGTTATGTACTTCGAGTCTGGCATTGCTTCTGGCACACAAATACATGACTAATCAGTTTCACAAAAGTTTCCAGAGTGGCCTTTGATGCAGGCCTTCATCTTTGCTTTAACAAAATACACGGTGCGCCGCAGGTAGTCCTCATAAACTTTCAACCAGCTTGTCTGAGTTAGCGTACTGAAGATCCTGAGAAAAAGTTATTTTTATTCTCCATATTCTCCTTCACAAATACAGAGTTAGACAGATTCATTGGAATCAAATGTAGGCAGCAGGAGCGTCATTAATTCCCGTTGGGAAAGCCTGGGCACGCCGACTCTGAACACGCAATGGGTATTCCGGTACTGTGGGGCCGAGCATATCCCCGCTCATAAGTCCTGTTGGGTATCTTTTGACGACCACTTTCCTGAGAATGTCACCTTGACAGGTGTTCGCGTCAGATTTACCTTTTTTCTTGAGGGTAGGAGCTCTGATGAATACGCTGGTGGTTGTTTTGAGAATTGTGGACAACTTCACTGGTGAAAATTTTTTTCATCAGTCCCCAACACATCTTAATGCGGCGCACCAGAAAGACCTGGAAAATTTTTCTCCATTCCGCATCTTTGATCCACCAGTTACCTTTCCACCTTAGCCAGTCGATAGCTGCGCAGTTTCAACCCCTTCATGGCGACTAGTCATAAAGAGGAACGTGTGAGTGCAGGACTTTTCGACATCTTTTTCAGATTGACCCACCATTTCAACTGTTCCGCTTCTTCATGGTCTTGAAAGTCCTCCCTATTATCATTAAACGGGGACAACACGTGGTTCTTTCCGCGTGAGTGGCTCCTACATCTTCCTCAATCCAAAGGTCTTCTGAACTGTTTTCAGAAATGATATGGTCCACCTTTGTTTCGCTGCAATGACTTCCCCAGAGCGCGGGGAGCACACAATAGATTCGTGGTGAGCTCATTTCTGCATACCTCCATGAAACCAAACGAGTTGTGGGTCAGAAGAAAAACCACTGGATGATGTATCAACCATATTTGAGACAGAAATGGAATTATTGTCATAAATGAGGAAGCAGAAGGGTCAAATGAAGCGCCAATACTTTTCGGCCACCCTGTTTGTGTAGCCCAGAATAACCGACTCAGATGAACTATTTATTTACTTATTATCTATTCGTTTGCTTATTCATTAATACCGTACAGGCACGGCATACCAAGGCAAAAGAAAGCCCGAACAAAGTGTAGTAAAGGCATTGCTACGGTCACAAGAACAACGTTAAAGCAACAAAGTGATTGTCTAAACCAAATATGGCACATTTCAAACATCAGCCCGTCTAGTGGAAGGAACGAAACGGAGATTAGGTATCTTAGGTTTTAGTTTTTGTTTATCAGTTCAGGGAAAAACAGGTGGTCTATATGGTTTAGGTTCCGTGTCCATGCTCTCTTTCGTAACGTGCACATTGTCGGGTTTCCTCCTTGATAACCGCTCTTTGGTGGAAAACACTGGCAGGAAGTGAGACGTCATGAACAGTGCATTCTACGTAATAGAAAAGTCCGAAAGTGATGGATTGAGATCCACGCTGGCGTGTTCACGTTCACTTTATGCCTTCCCAACGAAGTACAAAGACCCGGCACCGGAAACCGAGGAACGAACTGGATCACCCCACACGTACGCAGCGTCAAACCCCCTACCCCGACGAATTTTAGCTAAGGGGGGGGGGGGTTGGCGAATAAATGCCTTCGCGTCACAGAGCGGTTGACGTTCGCAAACACACACAGGCACACACACGCGGCGCAGTATATAGCGATGCCGACACAAAGTTGTACACAGTTTCTGTCACGACAAATTACTTCACATCGTCTGCGGAGCGTTAGATCTCTGGGATCGTATTATTGCAGGCGAATCGCCGCCGACCACCGCGCGCCACGGTCAGCCGAGAAAAACCGCGCCGTGCCAAATTTGACGTCTAATTGCCAAGTGCAATACTGGCAGCTTGCTCGTTTTTCCGCCGTTCTCGCAGGTAATCTGTCTTATTGCGTCGAATTGTCTACCGGTTAGGGCGTGGATCGGTAGCGGTGATGCGCTGTGATGCGGTGTGGCTAGGAATTTTCGAGAATTCTCCATGGAACAATTTGAAACGGGGTCGAGCTGCTGGCGGTTAGAATTAATTACTCAGGATATCCCCTAGAAATGTTTATTAGAGCATGAAAATAAATAAGGTTTCGAAGTGATTGTAGTGGGGGGGGGGGGGTATGGACTGATATTTTTTTTTCTCATCCCCACAA